>JAHHZJ010003092.1:0-37412 GCA_021437245.1 Aegilops speltoides | reverse complement strand
TGTAATAACACACCTCCTAATCCAATTCCACTAGCATCACATTCAAGCTCAAAAGTCTTATTAAAATCAGGAAGTTGGAGTAAAGGAGCATGTGTCAACTTAGCTTTCAATACCGTGAAGGCTTCTTCCCGTATGTACCCCAAACAAAAGGCACATCCTTCTTTGTTAGCTCGTTGAGAGGTGCAGCAATGGTGCTGAAATCTCTCACAAAACGCCTATAGAAACCAGCGAGGCCAAGGAAACTCCTCACTTGTGTGACCGCTTTGGGCTGCGGCCAACTCTCAATAGCTTCAATCTTGGCTTTATCAACTTCAATTCCTGTGGAGTAACAACATAGCCAAGAAAAGATACTCGGTCGGTGCAAAAGGTGCACTTCCCAAGGTTACCAAACAAACGTGCATCACGAGAGCATTAAAAACAACACGTAAATGTTCCAAATGTTCTTCCAAAGATTTGCTATAAATCAGATATCATCAAAATAGACTACCACAAATCGTCCAATGAAAGCACGTAAAACTTCGCTCATTAATCTCATGAAAGTACTAGGTGCATTAGTTAACCTAAAAGGCATGACTAACCACTCATATAATCCAAACTTAGTTTTAAATGCTGTTTTCCATTCATCTCCCAATTTCATACGAATTTGATGGTATCCACTACGCAAATCAACTTTGGAGAATATTGTAGAGCCACTCAATTCATCAAGCATATCATCTAGCCTAGGAATAGGGTGACGATAACTAATAGTAATATTATTAATGCCTCTACAATCAACACACATACGTGATGTACCATCCTTTTTCGCACTAGAATAATAGGAACAGCACAAGGACTAAGGGATTCGCGATATAACCTTTGTCGAGCAGCTCCTCGTATTTGACGATAATCTCCTTCGTCTCCTCCGGATTGGTACGGTATGGTGCACGGTTGGGTAATGATGCACCGAATTAAGTCAATTTGATGCTCAATCCTCGAATAGGTGGTAATCCGGTGGCACGCCTTGTGGAAAGACGCCGAACTCCCGCAAAATGTTAGTGACAGCAGGGGCAAAGAGGAAGGCACGTCCTCGAATGAAAATAATGCCTCTTTGCACACAAAAGCATAGCAAACAGATTTGCTAAAATCTAGCTCATCAATATCAGATTTGGTGGCAAGTAAACATGCACTTTTCAATTTAATTTCGTAAGCAACGAGATGGTTTATTATTAGGCTTCATGTGTTGCTCAAATTCTTTTGCCACAATCTGATTTTCAATCTTATTTTTCTCTGTTTTGCTTTATTAGCTCTATTAATATCATCTTTCAAAATGGAATCAGAGTCATAGGAAGCAAAGTAATATTTTTATCCCTATGAACAAGAGTATACTGATTGTTTCTACCATGGTGTACAGAATTTTATCAAATTGCCATGGTCTACCAAGTAATAAGGAACATGCTTGCATAGGTACCACATCACAATCAACATAATCAGCATATGTAGAGATACTAAAATGCACACGAACAAGACGTGTTACCTTAACCTTGCCGCTGTTGTTGAACCATTGGATGTAGTAAGGATGTGGATGTGGTCTTGTGGTGAGAGATAGCTTCTCCACCATCTCCATGCTAGCCAAGTTGTTGCAGCTCCTCCATCTATGATGACGCTAATAGAACGTTCCTTCACAACTCCCTTTGTATGGAGCAAATTATGCCTCTGATTTTGCTCACCTTGTGTAACCTGCACACTCAAAACACGTTGAGCAACTAAACATTCATACCTGTCAAGATCTTCAAGAGCCATGTATTGTGTCTCATGATCGAATCATCTCCACCGTGTTCCTCACGTGTAATAAGAGCCAAAGTCTCCTCATCATAGTCACTAGCGGACTCATACCCACCATCCTCAGTAGCAATCATCACACGCTGAGATTTGCACTCTCTCGCAAAATGTCCTCTTCCCTTACAACGACGACAAATAATATCACTTGTGTGCCCTGTTAACGCCATAGAAGAAGAAGAGCTCTGTGCAGGCCCGACAGGTGTGCTCTGGGCAGATAGTGGTGGTTGTGCCTTTCTTGTATCACGGTTGGAGGTGGCACCAAGGAGGTGATGGTGCAAAGGAAGTAGATGATGCACGTGGTGTCCATGATGAAGGTCGACCTGCAGAAAAGTTAGTGCGCGCCAATGCCTGTCGATCCTGCACTTCACGTTCAGCTTTACAAGCAAGATGGAATAAACGAGTGATATTATTATAATCCTTATAGTCTAGAATGGTCTGAATATCTCTATTTAATCCACCTAGAAAACGTGCTTCAATTCCTCCTCAAAATACCACATCTAATCAAGCCAGTTTGTAATTCCTGATAATATTCTTCTACAGAATTTTTTCCTTGTCTTAAGCGCTGCAATTTTTGAAGTAATTCATGTTGATAATATGGTGGAACCCAACGAGTACGCATAGCAGTTTTCAAAGCAGCCCAAGTAGCTGGAACAGGATATAATCTACAATGTTCATACCACTAAACACATGCAAAGCTAGTGAAAGCACAAACAGCAGCAGGAACACGTCTCTCCTCAGGATATTGTAAACATGTAAATCGTTGTTCAATTTCTAACTCCCAAGTAAGATATATATCAGGAACATATCTACCCTCAAATGGTGGAATATTCAATTTCAGTTTAGGGAGATGGTCATGATCTTGTACCGAGGGGAGCCCTAACATTGCCATTATTTGCATGTGGACGACCTGGTGGTTGTGGTGCTGGTGGTTGCACGTAGTTCGATGTTGATCAACCTCATCCTCGTAATCTCCCACATAATCATCCTCCTCGGTACCAGCAGCAGCAGATGGCAGGAGCCAAACAAGCACCAACAGCAGAGCAGCGGCACCAGAATTTTGTCCTCGCTCAATAGGAACACGCTGAGCTCGTCCATACCGATTCGGAAGGGGCGAGTTGTTGTCGTTCTTGAGAGGTGCGATAGGTGCAGCCGGCGGTGGTTGTGGAAAACGCGCGAGCAATTCATCAAACTTGCTATCAAGCTTTGTTTCAAACGTCTTCTCAATGCCATCTATCTTCTCCATGGCCTCGTCAAATCTGTTTAGCACATCTTGCACCTGCCCACTCATCATTTGTTGAAATTTATCATGTAGCTGTTTGTTCGTCAGGTTCTCCCAATCAGTCTCGTCGGCTTGTGATCCTGCCATGGTTAGCAGCAATAGAAACACACAAGAATATGATCCTACAGACTACTAGGAAGTGGTGGTGGTGGTGTGGTGGACAGTCACAAATCCGTCAAGCAAATCTCAAATTCTTACCAGTTCTTACCCAGCAGCAGGTGGTGATCGGCAACCGTTGGAGTCAAAACTCTCAAAGCTTGGATATAGCGATTACCAGGGAGAATCAAACGCACGATGTAGATGTATGTGGAGCTGGGAAGGCTTATAATATGGTAGCAAAAAAGATCAGCAATAATCAATTCAGAGATGCAAAGTTGAATAAACGCTCAACGACGAGATCAGGTTGGTCCTAGGCTAGACCGTGCTAGAGACGCGAGCCTAGAACACTAACAAAATCACGGCGCTGCACGTAAACAAGGGAAAAGCACACTCTAGAACTTTTTTTCGCTCTTTTTTTTTGCGCTGCTTTTTCTTTGCGCTGCTCTTTTTTTTTGCGAAAAATCACTATAATGGCGAGTGTCTCAAAACTCTTCCCAGGTCAAACTGACAGGATGGGCACGAAATTTTGTCAACCAATTTTTTTTCTCTCTTTTTTTTTCTCCCTCTTTCCAAGACAAACTAGATAAGATGCAGATTGGATCAGGCGAAGATGTGAATGACCTCAACTATGATTATGACAATGAACAGTAGCAGTAGCACGTGGTGGAAATTGATGGATGGGATGGTGGACGCTTGAAGGGATAATGATGCAATGCGGCCCGACTAATGTGAACAGAACTCAAAACTCTAAAGGAACTAGACACTAAGACCAGCAACCGACACGACGATGCAACCGATAATTCAACTATGCAAGCAATGAATAGAAAATTGCAAAGGCTCGATCGGCTTGGATAAAGGATGAACAGATCTAACTTTTTATGGCTTTTTCATGGACTATAGGTATGAATGATGATGCGATCTAAACTATGAAAACTGTAAAATCTCACCGAGCAACCTGAAAACTGATACCACTTGATAGAGGCGGGTGTCCCGATCTTTCGATGAGATGATAGCTATCGATTTGGTGGAGACCACTTTGACGATCCGACTACAAACGTGCACGACGTTGCGCCTTAGCAATCGCTAAACCAACTCCGAGAGGTTATTGACCACGCCGGAGCACAATCAACCTGACCACGAAGGTCTATTCCTGCAAGCAATCGAAAAACAAGCAAGAATATGATAAAAGCAATCTGAATATTGCGAGTATATATGAAGTATTGATAAAGGTGGGGATCCGTAAGCGGTCTTGGTCTGGTCGTTGGACACAAGCGAAGTACACGAAGTTGCAATGGCTAACTTTTAACTAAACAAATCCCAAAGTCTAAACGACGCCCTAAGGGCTGTATATATGGGGGAAAAGGAGGGAATTTCGTGGCCCTTGAGGGTGCCAACCCTAACTCTTGTTTCCCCATACATACGGACTCTAAAAATAGCCTATACTTAAGTATTTCGAAATTACATGGGCCTGGCCCAATAATAAGGTGACGCAGCACCTAGAATAGCCTATGGACGAATATTTTGAAGTGGCATCTTGTATATTTCGTCCAAGGCTTCATGCACTCCTTATGGTGGCTTCAAAGTCCTGAAATCATCACTTGTAACTCTGTTCTTGATCCCCTTGCGCATGCCATCAACTCCATGCGTGTTCTTGCTCCAATGTTCATCCTTCTCCAAGCTAGGCCCTTCATTTGTAAGCAAAACAAATGTATCCAATTTAGGCAGCATCATATTCTCATGAACATTAGAATCATTACCAAGAAACGAAAGTACCTGGTAATTTAATTGGCGTGCACGAGCTCTAGTAATTGGTCTCGTATATGTAACAGTAGGGACTGTGGGTGTAACAATGGTATTGATGTCCTCATCAAGATGTATGTGGAGCTGGGAAGGCTTATAATATGGTAGCAAAAAAGGGTCAGCAATAATCAATTCAGAGATGCAAAGTTGAATAAACGCTCAACGACGGTACTGTGCTGGTCCTAGGCTAGACTGTGCTAGAGATGCGAGCCTAAAACACCAACAAAATCACGGCGCGGCACGTAAACAATGGAGGAGCACACTCTGAATTTTTTCCCTCTTTTTTTTTCCTTTTTTTGCACTTTTTTTCCTCTTTTTTTTTTGCTCCGCAACAAATTTTTTTTCGAAAAAGTCTACAAATGGTCTAAAAACTGCCTAGCCAGAATTTTCCAGACTTAGTTTTTTTTTGAAACTGGAACTATTTTTCTTCTGCGGATGGCTCGGAAGTTGGGGAGTCCTCTCGCTGTCACGACTCGGAGTATCGCGTGATCTGAAATCGAAAACAATTGAACAATTACTGGACTCGGACTAGGACTGGTGGCGGAGATGAATCTGTGGAACTCGGATCGGTGGCGGAGATGAATCTGTGGAACTCGGATCGGTGGCGGAGATGAATCTGTGGAACTCGGGCGGTGGCGGATATATGTTGCGGTGGACTCGGATGGGCTTGATGGCGGCGGATATGTGGTGGCGATATGGATTCGGATTGGCGGTGAATATGTGGTGGTGGTATATGGCAGCGGCGACGTGACAACTCGTGAATGTAACTTGAAACTCTAAAAGACTAGACGCTAAGACCAGAACTTGACACGATGATGCAACCGCAAATTCAACAAAGCAAATACAAAAAGATTATGCAAAGGCTCAGATTGGTTCGGATGGGATGAACTAACCCTAATTTTTTTGGCTTTTTCGTGGACTATAGGTATGAAGAACAGACTCGATCTAAACTATGAAAAACTGTAAAATCTCACCGAGCAACCTGGAAATCTGATACCACTTGATAGAGGCAAAGGTGTCCCGTCTTTCGATGAGATGGTGGATTTCGCTTTGGTGGAAGTCGACTTTGATGATCCGACTACGAACGTGCGAGGACGTCGCGCCTTAGCAATCGCTAAACCAACTCCGAGAGGTTATTGACCACGCCGGAGCATGATCAACGTGACCACGAGGGTCTGTTTCCTGCGAGCAAAGGAAGAACAAGCAAGAAACTGAGATTGCAATCTAGATATTGCGAATATAAGATGAAAGCTTTATTGATCAAGGTGGGGTTCTGTGACGCCTTTGTCTGGTCGTTGAACACAAACGGCACGCGCGAAGTTGCAGCTATGGCGAACTTTTAATCTAAACAAAACCCAAAGTCTAAATGGTGCCCTAAGGGCTGTATATATGGAGGAAGAGGGGGTGAATTTCGTGGCCCTTGGTGGAGGGGTCCGAAACTAACCCTATCTCTTGTTTCCCCACACATACGGACTCTAAAAATAGCCTATACTAATGTATTGCGAAATTACATGGGCCTGGCCCAATAATAAGGTGACGTAACACCTAGAATAGCCTCTGGACGAAATTTATGAAGTGGCATCTTGTATATTTCGTCCAAGGCTTCATGCACTCATTATGGTGGCTTCAAAGTCCTGAAATCATCACTTGTAACTCCATTTTGTCCCCCTTAGCATGCCATCATCTCCATGCTTGTTCTTGCTCCAATGTTCATCCTTCTCCAAGCTAGGCCCTTCATTTGTAAGCAAAACAAATGTATCCAATTTAGGCAGCATCATATTCTCATGAACATTAGAATCATTACCAAGAAACGAAAGTACCTGGTAATTTAGTTGGCGTGCGCGAGCTCTAGTAATTGGTCCAGTATGTATAGCAGCAGGGGCTGTGGGTGTAACAATGGTATTGATGTCCTCATCAACGAGGGACTTGCTCATCGACTTGCTCTTGTGAATGCTTGACGTGTAGCGGGTTGCGAGATGCATGACGGTCTTGACGCGCGGCTCGTCGAAGAGTTTTCGATGACGGTGTACTTGAGCCGGAGAAGGAGTCGTCGGAGTGTCGACTTGAGTGGCTCCGTCTTGAGTATGACGATGTAGAAGGAGGTCGGTTCACCAACAAGGCGTGGATCTCGTCCATTCTTGCATCGTTCTCTTGCTTGTGCGCGTGGAGCTTGTTGTCGAAGTAGTCTCTTGTACGTTGCTCGGAGAGTCGTAAGTCGGTGGCGAGGTTGTCGATGCGGTCGTTCATTGCTTGTTGCTCTTGATGCAACGCTCGTTGTGCACCAAAGAGGTGGCTCTTGGTGACGTATGATGACATGTCGTCGTCTTGCTCGATGAAGAGTGGGTTGGTAGAAGTACTTGGCCTATCCATCAATTTCAAGCAAAATGTGAGTGGTAGAAGGAGAACTTATACCAATGTACCTTCGACCGATGTTGAATATGAATCAAGTTCACTCAAATGCGGACAATGAAATAGCACTATTGGTACCAATTCTTGTCGGTTCTCACACCTACACAAGTAAAAGCTTATGGTGGAGCTTGGTTAGGATGGTGGCATAAAATTTGATGCAATAGTAAGTGAGCTATAATAATGTTGGAAATGATTCACAAATTTGCAAATGCAACAAGTAGAGCAAGCAAAGTAATGGAACACGGGAACACACACGCAAATAGATAGATGGGATTGTGCAAACCAAAAGTGAGCCAAAATGTGGAACCCACGAAAATGCTCTTGTTGCACAATACTAGAGAGACGCTAGCACGATTGAAAAAATGGCGGATACGCAACTTGTGCACAACCTACTAGGCAAAAAATGCAACGATCTCTATCCCAAGTATGCTATATGTGTGGTATTTCGGTGCTATGATCCAAGATGATCTTATATGACAATTTTAATGGTGTATGATGCTATGGTTCTTGCTCATAAGCTCTTTGCTTATTTTCCCTCTTTGCTTAAAAGCTTGGGTGGCTCTTTCACTTTTGAGCTCTTTTCTCATGCAAAACTTCACGAACCAAGATAGCAATTGTGTATGCGATGACAACTTTGTGACACACAAGTTGATTCCAAGATATGCACCACGATGGTATGGTATGTATGATATGGAGTATTATCACTAATGTGCAAAATTCACGTTGCCGACAATACTCAATGGCTAGTCTCGATGGGTAAGCTACGCAAAAGTAGGGCCATTTGGGGTATCGATGCAATTGCAAGGTATGACAAAGATGTCGTCGAAGTTACCATCCTTGGCGATGTTGAGACCCTTGTGAAGATGAGCTGTGGTGATGATGAAGTCGAACCGTACCTAAATAGCCGAAACACAATAGGACACGGGAGCCACAACTCAAAATCTCAAGGACCAAAATATGTTAAAATCGTCATCGGAGGTATTGGGGAAGATGGTGGTGTATGTGGGTTTGGAAGATGTGGTGGAAGGTGGGGTTGTGGTGGTGGCCGAAAAGAAAAATTTCAGTTTCGTCAGAGTTTCACGGACGTCCGGTTTTTACGGTCGTCCGGTTGTTGGACATCCGGTAGATTCCGGTCGTCCGGTGCCTAGGCGAAATTCGGGCACGGGATGAACTGCGAGATTTCAGGGAAGAAGAAGATGGTGAGGTCGAAATCGAGTGATTTGGTGGATGGCAAAGGGTGGGGAGGGTGGGTTAAGCAAGATCCACACGCAGCAACTCAAATCCATGGACCAAATCCAACAAAATCTCAACTCATGAACAAATCACAAAAAAATTGGGGCTATTTTTGGTGGGGATTTTCGGTTTTAGGACGAAAACAACAAAATCAAGCTAGAAAACACGGGGTAGGGGCTCCAAAAACGTGATCAACGTGGCTCATGATACCAAGATGATGTACGGCGGAACCCTATGGCGACGATCTTTCACGTTTGGAGTGGATCCTACGGGGAATCACGAAGAACACGCGGAAGCACAAAGGGAAACACGGGGAAAACGAGAGGGATACACTAAACCAACAAGGAATCAATCACACAAGTGCTAGATCACCGAACACATAAGGTAGCACAAGATTCAAGATCAACAAAGGTAAGGATACAAAGGAACCGTTCTTCTCCGTGAGGAGGTCTTGATGGTCTTCCCTAGAAAGGGGTCTTGAATCCGCTTGGGGGATCTTCTCCGAAGAGGTCATGAACTCCGAGGAGAAGTATCCAAGTGGATGAGCAAAGTCTCTCACACAAATATGAGTTAATCCAATGCTGACCCTAGCTAGGAGGTAGGAGAGACCTATATATAGTCTTAGTGCAAAAGGGGACGGAGTGGAGGGGTACATGGGCTTCGGCCCGAAACTGTGCCCAGACAGGTACCGGACGTCCGCTGGGGACCGGTCGTCCGGTGGCTCATGGGGGACCGGTCGTCCGGTGTCGTCGGACGTCCGCTCGAAGCATTCTGTGAAGGGGGCGTCGGACGTCCGGAATCTTCATACTTCCGTTAATATTCATTTTGTTGACAGGTGCCGGACATCCGGTGACTCCGGTCGTCCGCTCGCTGGAGAGTGTGGCCGGTCGTACGGTCTGGGCCGGCCGTCCGCTCGCTGGGGCCTGCATTGGCTGGGACTTGGCGGTTGGGGCTTCTGGCGCCGGACGTCCAGTCCCGACTGGTCGTCCGGTGGCTGGAGCTTTCTCCAGTGGACCTTCTTCTTGACCGTCGCGGTTGGTAGCTTTGCCTCCTTGTCCGATGGATGTAGATGCACCATGTCTTTCCTCCAGGTACCTGATCAAACACACAGTGTCCATATGAGGTAGTAGCCAAGTCTCGTGAGTAGAGAGAGGATGTTCGGAAAGGAGCGAGTTCACCTTATCTTCAATAGCCTTTGCTCTAGCTCTTGTCATCGGTCCAAGTGGTGTTGAGGAAGATGTAGATACGTCCACGGGGATGAGCGAGGGATGCTCCGCATCAGAAAGTCAAAGAACATCATTCGTTGCTGTTTTCCAGACAAGTTTCTGAACCCATTGGCACTTCCTTTTGAAGGAAATTTGAGAGATAATGTTGCTTATAGACATTAGCCCCCCTGGTAGGGACAAACGTACCTTTCTGCAGATGCTCTATGATCTGGGCAATCTCATTTGTCCGTAAATTGAAGAAAATCCAGCGGCAATATGCCTTATTCTCCTTGTTTTGGCCGGATGGCATGCTGTAACTCATGCACGTGAAAGCCAGGAACAATAGGGCATTCCTGGCATTGGTCAATATATATGTGGAAACGATATCTCCACTATATAGGACAAGAAATTTTGGGGGAGTCAGGTAAAAAGCGCATGAGAAAATGAAGTACTTTCAAGCACTGCCATAGAATGGACAGATGTTCACTAAAACGGTCATATTTTGTCATTAGGAGTCCGTGTTGGACCCGCATGTACTAAAACTGCTCACGGCGAGCGTGCGAATCCAAAAAAATACTCCCCGCTTGTGCCAGGAGGCCCGGAGTACCCTCGAATTCAGCCTAAAGCAGGACTTTTTGGCCCTGAAAGTCAAAGAACATCATTCATCGTTGTTTCTCAGACAAGTTTCTGAACCCATTGGCACTTCCTTTTGAAGGAAATTCGAGAGATTATGATGCTTATAGACATTAGCCCCCCTGGTAGGGACAAACGTAAATTTTTGCAGATGCTCTATGATGCGGGCAATCTCATTTGGCCGTAAACTGAAGAAAATCCAGCGGCTATATGCTTTATTCTCCTTGTTTTCGCTGGATGGCATGCTGTAACTCATGCGCGTGAAAGCCAAGAACAAAAGGGCATTCCTGGCATCGGTCAACATATATGTGGAAACGATATCTCCACTATAGAGGACAAGAAATTTTGGGGCAGTCAGGCAAAAATCACACGAGAAAATGAAGTACTTTCAAGGACTGCCATAGAATGGACAGATGTTCACTAAAACGGTCATAATTTTGTTATTCGGAGTCCGTGTCGGACCCATAAGTACTCAAACTGCTCGCGGCGAGCATCCGACTCCAAAAAATACTCCCCGCTTGTGGCAGGAGGCCCATAGTACCCTCAAATTCAGCCTTAAGCAGGACTTTTGGCCCTGAAAGTCAAAGAGCATCATTCGTTGCTGTTTTTCAGACAAGATTCTGAACCCTTTAGCATTTCCTTTTGATGGAAATATGAGAGATTATGTTGCTTATAGACATTAGCCCCCCCGGTATGGACAAACGTACCTTTCTGCAGATGCTCTACGATCCGGGCAATCTCATTTGGCCGTAAATTGAAGAAAATCCTGCGGCTATATGCCTTATTCTCCTTGTTTTCGCCGGATGGCATGCTGTAACTCATGCGCGTGAAAGCCAAGAACAAAAGGGCATTCCTGGCATCGATCATTATATATGTGGAAACGATATCTCCACTATAGAGGACAAGAAATTTTGGTGCAGTCAGGCAAAAATCGCACGAGAAAATGCAGTACTTTCAAGGACTGCCATAGAATGGACAGATGTTCACTAAAACGGTCATAATTTTGTTATTCCGAGTCCGTGTCGGACCCATAAGTACTCAAACTGCTCGCGGCGAGCATGCGACTCCAAAAAATACTCCCCGCTTGTGGCAGGAGGCCCAGAGTACCCTCAAATTCAGCCTTAAGCAGGACTTTTTGCCCTGAAAGTCAAAGAACATCATTCGTCGTTGTTTTTCAGACAAATTTTGAACCCATTGGCACTTCCTTTTGAAAGAAATTCGAGAGATTTTGTTGATTTTAGACATTAGCCCCCCTGGTAGGGACAAACGTACCTTTCTGCAAATGCTCTATGATCCGGGCATTCTCATTTGGTCATAAATTGAAGAAAATCCAGCGGTTATGTACCTTATTCTCCTTGTTTTCGCCGGATGGCATGCTGTAACTCATGCTCATGAAAGCCAAGAACAAAAGGGAATTTGATGTAGGGCGGAGCCCTAGGGGCCGATCTTTCACGTTTGGAGCGGAGCCTACGGGGAATCACGAAGAACACGCGGAAGAACTCGAGGGGAAAAACACGGGGAGAACGAGAGAGATCACGAAACCGACATAGAATCAATCACATGAGTGCTAGATCACTGAACACAAAGAGATACACGAGATCCAAAGTCAACAAATGTAGAGGATACAAAGGAACCGTTCTTCTCCGTACGGAGGTCTTGATGATCTTCCCTAGAGAGGGGTCTTGAATCTGCTTGGCGGATCTTCTCCGAAGAGGTCGTGAACTCCGAGGAGAAGTATCCAAGTGGATGAGCAAGGCTCTCACACAAATATGAGCTAAACCAATGCTAACCCTAAAACGTACGGGATGAGGGAGTATATATAGTCAGAGGGCGAAGGGGTACATGGGCAACGGTCCAAAGGAGCTGCACGGAGGCAAAAGGCGACGGATGTCCGGGCGACGGGCCGGATGTCCGGGCGCTCACGAGGTGCTGGATGTCCGGGCTGGAGGGGCCGGAGGTCCGGGCCAGTGGAGTTGACTCTTTTGTGCACTTGAGGGGCGACGCCGGATGTCCGCTCGGAGGGGCCGGATGTCCGTGGCTTCTGGAGGCCGGATGTCCGGGGCGATCGACGGATGTCCGGGCTGTCGGGGTAAGCTTCTGTGCTCCCTAGACACCAGTGCCGGATGTCCGGGATTTAGGCCGGATTTCCGGTGGGGGCCGGATGTCCTGGCTGGACGCCGGATGTCCGGTCCCTGTAGCTTCTTCTGCAGATGCTTGGCCTTGTGGATGTCCAGGGGCCGGATGTCCGGGGTCCTGGCCGGATGTCCGGTGCCTGGAGGCTGTCCTTGCCTTCTTCCATTGGTCCTCTTCTTCCATGGAATTGGGGTCTTGACCATCTTCACGTGCATCCTCGGGAGGGTCCTCTTGGTACCTAATCATGCACAACATTCCGGATTGAGGTACTAGCCATGTCTCGAGAGGATCATATGAGATATCATTAAGGAGAGAAGTCACCTCGGTCTCAAGATCTCTAGCACGTGCTCTAGTCATGGGTCCTTTGGGGCTTGGTGAGGCGATGGCAGGTCCATGGGGATGACCGAAGGATACTCCGCATCATCTCCCCTCCCTTGGGAAAGATCCGACCTCGGATCGAAATCCTCATCACCATGGTACGAGGAGAGATCGGAGACGTTGAAGATGTCGCTCACGTTGTACTTGTCGCGTGGGAGATCGATCTTGTAAGTGTTGTTGTTGTAGCATGCTAGCACCTTGAAGGGTCCGTCGGCTCGAGGGAGAAGCTTGGACTTGCATTCGTTGGGGAAGCGGTCCTTGCGAAGGTGTAGCCGCATGAGGTCTCCAATGTTGAATATCATGGGATGCTTGTTGACGTTGAGCTTGGTCGCGAGTCGTTGTACTTGACGCTCGATGGTGTGTCTTGTATCTTCATGCATCCTCTTGATGTAGCTTGCACGGGCACTTGCGTCGAGGTTGGTGCGCTCTTGTAGAGGAAGAGGTAGAATGTCCAATGGGGACAACAGGTTGAAGCCGTAGACGACCTCGAAGGGGGACTTGCCGGTCGTCGAATGTCTTGCACGGTTGTAGGCGTACTCGGCGATGGGTAGACACTCCTCCCACTCCTTGATGTTCTTCTTGATCAACACGCGAAGTAGAGTGGAGAGTGTACGGTTCGTCACCTCCGTTTGGCCGTCGGTTTGAGGGTGGTATGCGGATGAGAACAAGAGCTTGATTCCGAGCTTGGCACATAGGGTCTTCCAAAAGTAACTCAAAAACTTGACGTCGTGGTCGGAGACGATTGTCTTTGGTACTCCATGGAGACGCAAGATTTCCCTACAAAAGAGATTTGCAACGTGTGAAGCATCGTCTATCTTGTTGCATGGGATGAAATGTGCCATCTTAGAAAATCGGTCCACAACAACAAACATGGAATCCTTGCCATTTTGAGTTCTAGGCAAACCAAGTACAAAATCCATGCTAATGTCTTCCCATGGTTGATAAGGAATAGGAAGAGGCATGTAAAGACCATGTGACTGAGCTTTAGACTTAGCTTTGCGACATGTAGAGCATCGGGTGGTGAAGCGTGAGACGTCACGGAACATCTTGGGCCAAAAGTAGTTCTTGGAGAGCGTGGCGAAAGTCTTGTCGCGTCCAAAGTGTCCCATGAGTCCACCTCCATGAGCCTCTTGTAAAAGGAGCAAATGAAGAGAAGACTCGGGAATGCATAGTTTGTTAGCTCTCATAAGATAACCATCCTTGATGTAATATTGTTCCCAAGAAGTATGTGTCAAACACTTAGCATAAGGAATAGCAAAAGATGGATCATTAGCATACAAGTCTTTTATGTGCTCAAAACCAATAACATTGAACTCAAGTTTAGTCACAATCGTGCATATGCATGAAAGTGCATCGGCAACTACATTTTCCTTACACTTAATGTACTTGATCACATAGGGAAAAGGTTCAATAAATTCAGTCCATTTGGCATGACGCTTGTTCAACTTAGTTTGACCTTTTAAGTACTTAAGCGTTTCATGATCGGTATGGATGACAAACTCATGAGGTCTAAGATAATGTTCTCAACCATGTAGTACACGCACTAGGGAATACAATTCATTGTCATATATGGGATAGTTGTGATGAGGACATCAATACCATTGTTACACCCACAGCCCCTGCTGCTATACATACTGGACCAATTACTAGAGCTCGCGCACGCCAACTAAATTACTAGGTACTTTCGTTTCTTGGTAATGATTCTAATGTTCATGAGAATATGATGCTGCCTAAATTGGATACATTTGTTTTGCTTACAAATGAAGGGCCTAGCTTGGAGAAAGATGAACATTGGAGCAAGAACAAGCATGGAGATGATGGCATGCGCCAGGGGAACATGAACGGAGTTACAAGTGATGATTTCAGGACTTTGAAGCCACCATAATGAGTGCATGAAGCCTTGGACGAAATATACAAGATGCCACTTCATAAATTTCGTCCAGAGGCTATTCTAGGTGCTATGTCACCTTATTATTGGGCCAGGCCCATGTAATTTTGAAATAAATAAGTATAGGCTATTTTTAGAGTCCGTATGTGTGGGGAAACAAGAGATAGGGTTAGTTTCGGACCCCTCCACCAAGGGCCACAAAATTCACCCCCTCTTCCTCCATATATGCAGCCCTTAGGGCACCGTTTAGACTTTGGGTTTTGTTTAGATTAAAGTTCGCCATAGCTGCATCTTCACAGATTTCGCTTGTGTTCAACGACTGCACAAAGACGCCTCGTAACCCCACCTTGATCAATAAAGTTTTCATCTTATATTCGCAATATCCAGATTGCAATCTCAGTTTCTTGCTTGTTCTTCGTTTGCTCGCAGGAAACAGACCCTTGTGGTCAGGTTGATCGTGCTCCGGCATGGTCAATAACCTCTCGGAGTTGGTTTAGCGATTGCTAAGGCACGACATCCTCGCACATTCGTAGTCGGATCGTCAAAGTCGATTTCCACCAGAGCGATATCCATCATCTCATCGAAATACGGGACACCTTTGCCTCTATCAAGTGGTATAAGATTTCCAGGTTGCTCCGTGAGATTTTACAGTTTTTCATAGTTTAGATTGAGTCTGTTCTTCATACCTATAGTCCACGAAAAAGCCACAAAAAATTTATGGTTAGTTCATCATATCCGAACTAGTCTGAGCCGTTGCATAATGTTTTCTGTATTTGCGTTGTTGAATTTGCGGTTGCATCGTCGTGTCTAGTTGCTAGTCTTAGTGTCTAGTCCTTTTGAGTTTCGAGTTCTATTCACAAGTTGTCACGCCGCTGCCGCATCATCATCATCACCGCTGCCATATACCACCATTGTCATCACCGCTGCCATATACCACCATCGTCATCACCGCTGCCATCTACCATCATGGACATCACCGCAGCCATATACCACATATCCACCTCCATCACGCCAATCCGAGTCCACCTGCAACATATATCCGCCACCAGTCCGAGTTCCACACGATTCATCTCCGCCACCAGTCCGAGTTCCACCAGGTTCATCTCCGACACCAGTCCTAGTCCGAGTCCAGCATTTGTTGCTTTGTTTTCGATTTCCAGATCACGCCATACTCCGAGTCGTGCTAGAGAAGGACTCCCGAACTTTCGGGATACCCGCAGTAGAAAAATAGCTCCAGTTTAAAAAAAACTAAGTCTAGAAAATTCTGGCTAGGCAGTTCCTAGACCATTTGTAAACTTTTTCGAAAAAAATTTGTTGCGGAGCAAAAAAAAGACGAAAAAGAAGTGCAAAAAAAAGTGAAAAAAAGAGAAAAAAAATTCAGAGTGTGCTCCTCCCTTGTTTACGTGCAGCGCCATGATTTTGTTAGTGTTCTAGGCTCGCGTCTCTAGCACGGTCTAGCCTAGGACCAGCCAAGATCTGCCGTCGAGCGCTTATTCAACTTTGCATCTCTGAATTGATTATTGCTGACCCTTTTTGCTACCATATTATAAGCCTTCCCAGCTCCCCATACATCTACGTCGTGCGTTTGATTCTCCCTGGTAATTGCTCTATCCAAGCTTTGAGAATTTTGACTACAACGGTTGCCGATCACCACCTGCTGCTGGGTAAGAACTGGTAAGAATTTGATATTCGCTTGAAGGATTTGTGACACACCACCACCACCACCGCTTCCTACTAGTCTATAGAATCATGTTATTTTGTGTTTCTATTGCTGCTAACCATGCCAGGTTCGCAAGCCGATGAGATTGACTGGGAGAACATGACGAACAAGGATCTTCATGATAAGTTTCATCAAATGTTGGGTCAACAGGTGGAAGACGTGATGGCCAGTTTTGGAAAGGCATTGGAGAGGATGGATGACATTGAGAAGACAATTGACACCAAGTTGGACGCCAAGTTTGATGAATTACTCAAACGTCTCCCACAACCAGTTCTACGCTATGACTGAAGAGGGCGAGCACAGCGTGTTCCTATTGGACCAGCACAAAATTCTGGTGCCGCTGCTACTGCTGTTGGTGCTTCTGTAGCTCCTGCTGTTACTTCAGAGGTGGAGGACTATTACGAGGATGAGGTTGATCAAAATAAGAACTACGTGCAGCCACCAGCACCACCACCAGCAGGTCAACCTCAGGTATATGTTCGCAACGGTAGGCCTGCACCACCACCTCAGGTACGAGATAATGACCATATTCCGAAACTGATACTGAATATTCCACCATTTGAGGGTAGATATGTTCCTGATATATATCTTACTTGGGAGTTAAAAACTGAACAATGTTTTACATGTTTACAATATCCCGAGGAGAGACGGGTTGCTGCTGCTGTTTGTGCTTTCACTAGTTTTGCATGTGTATGGTGGTCTGAACATTGTAGATTATATCCTATTCCAACTACTTGGGCTGCCTTGAAAACTGCTATGCGTTCTCGTTGGGTTCCACCATATTATCAACGTGAATTGCTTCAAAAATTGCGGCGTTTAAGACAAAGAAAAAATTCTGTAGAAGAATATTATCAGGAACTACAAACTAGCATGATTAGATGTGGTATTGTTGAGGAGAATGAACCTATGCTTGCACGTTTTATGGGTGGATTAAATAGAGAGATTCAGACCATTCTAGAGTATAAGGAATATACTAATATCACTCGTTTATTCCACCTTGCTTGTAAAGCTGAACGTGAAGTGCAGGATCGACAAGCATTGTCGCGAACTAACATTTCTGCAGGTCGACTTTCATCATGGACACCGCGTGCATCCTCAACTTCCACTGCACCAGCACCTCCATCAGCTACTACCTCAAGCCGTGCTACAAGAAAGCAGGAACAGCCACCACTATTGATGCGGAGCATCCTTCCATCATCCCCATGGACTCTACATCAACACATCCAACCCCACAAGGACCTATGACTCGAGCACGTGCAAGAGCTCTTGAAACCGAGGTGACTTCTCTCCTAAATGATATTTCATATGACCCTCTTGAGACATGGCTACTACCTAAATCAGATACACTATGCATGATTAGGTGTCAAGAAGAACCTCCCAAGGATGCACGTGAAGATGGACAAGCAACCCACTCCACGGATGAAGAGAACCAGCTGAAACGGACAAGTTCACCTTCCAGGCCCCGGACATCCGGCCCAGGCCCCGGACATCCGCCCCGAGACGCCAACACAAAGCAGCCACAGCTCAGCCAAAGAAGACTACAGGGCTTGACATCCGTCCCCAGGCCCCGGACATCCGCCTCCCACAAAGCCCCGAAATCCGCCCCTCGCCTGTAAACCGGCGCCCGCACTGAGACTACTGAAGGTCGCCCGCCAGCCCGACATCCGGCCTCCCATGAAGCCCCTGACATCCGCCCGACGCCCGACATCCGGCTTCACTGTAGCGTGAACAGTGAAGGGCCAAGCCCATGTACCCTTCGCCCGAGACTATATAAACTCCATCCCTTCCTCTTTACGGGGTTAGCAAAGGATTAGCTCATATTTTGTGTGAGAGCTTTGCTCATCCACTTGGTTACTTCTCCTCGGAGCTCAGGACCTCTACGGAGAAGATCCCCCAAGCGGATTCAAGACCCCTTCAAGGGAAGACCATCAAGACCTCCTCACGGAGAAGAACCCGGTTACCTTTTGTATCGTCCTTTGTTGATTTTGGATCTCGTGAATCTCTTATGTGTATGGTGATCTAGCACTTGTGTGATCGATTCCCTTGTTGGTTGAGTGATTCTCTCTCGTTTTCCCCGTGTTTCCCCTTGTGCTTCCACGTGTTCTTCGTGTTCCCTCCGTAGGATCCCCTCCAAACGTGAAAGATCGCCGCTATAGGGTTCCACCCTACATCAACTATCTGCCAAGAGCGCACCTGCCGGGCCTGCGCAGAGCTCTTCTTCGTCCATGGCATCAACAGGGCACACAAGTGATATTATTTGTCGTCGTTGTAAGGGAAGAGGTAATTATGCGAGAGAATGCAAATCTCAGCGTGTGATGATTGCTACTGAGGATGGTGGGTATGAGTCCGCTAGTGACTATGATGAGGAGACTTTGGCTCTTATTACACGTGAAGAACATGGTGGAGATGATTCTGATCATGAGACGCAATACATGGCTCCTGAAGACTCTGACAGGTTTGAATGTTTAGTTGCTCAACGTGTTTTGAGTGTGCAGGTCACACAAGCTGAGCAAAATCAGAGGCACAATTTGTTCCATACAAAGGGAGTTGTGAAGGAACATTCTCTGCGCGTCATCATAGATGGAGGGAGCTGCAACAACTTGGCTAGCATGGAGATGGTGGAGAAGCTATCTCTCACCACAAGACCACATCCACATCCTTACTGCATCCAATGGTTCAACAACAGCGGCAAGGTTAAGGTAACACGTACTGTTCGTGTGCATTTTAGTATCTCTACATATGTTGATTATGTTGATTGTGATGTGGTACCTATGCAAGCATATTCCTTATTACTTGGTCGACCATGGCAATTTGATAAAAATTCTGTACACCATGGTAGAAACAATCAGTATACTCTTGTTCATAAGGATAAAAATATTACTTTGCTTCCTATGACTCCTTATTCCATTTTGAAAGATGATATTAATCGAGCTAATAAAGCAAAACAGGAGAAAAATAAGAGTGAAAATTAGATATACGCGAAAGAATTTGAGCAACAAATGAAGCCTAATAGTAAATCATCTAGTGTTGCTTCTAAAATTAAATTGAAAGTGCATGTTTATTTGCCACTAAATCTTATATTGATGAGCTAGACTTCAGCAAATCTGTTTGCTATGCTTTTGTGTGCAAAGAGGCATTATTTTCATTCGAGGACGTGCCTTCCTATTTGCCTCCTGCTGTCACTAACATTTTGCAGGAGTTCACTGACGTCTTTCCACAAGACGTGCCACCGGGATTACCTCCCATTCGAGGGATTGTGCATCAGATTGACTTAATTTCCGGTGCATCATTACCCAACCGTGCACCATACCGTACCAATCCAGAGGAGACGAAGGAGATTATGCGTCAAGTACAAGAGCTGCTCGACAAAGGTTATATACGCGAATCCCTTAGTCCTTGTGTTGTTCCTATTATTCTAGTGCCGAAAAAGGATGGTACATCACGTATATGTGTTGATTGTAGAGGCATTAATAATATTACTATTCGTTATCGTCATCCTATTCCTAGGCTAGATGATATGCTTGATGAACTGAGTGGCGCTACAATATTCTCCAAAGTTGATTTGCGTAGTGGATACCATCAAATTCGTATGAAATTGGAAGATGAATGGAAAACAACATTTAAAACTAAGTTTGGATTATATGAGTGGTTAGTCATGCCTTTTGGGTTAACTAATGCACCTAGTACTTTCATGAAGTTTTACGTGCTTTCATTGGACGATTTGTGGTAGTTTACTTTGATGACATATTGATTTATAGCAAATATTTGGAGGAACATTTGGAACATTTACGTGCTGTTTTTATTGCACTATGTGATGCACGTTTGTTTGGTAACCTTGGGAAGTGCACCTTTTGCACCGACCGAGTGTCTTTTTTTGGCTATGTTGTTACTACACAGGGAATTGAAGTTGATAAAGCCAAGATTTAAGCTATTGAGAGTTGGCCGCAGCCCAAAATGATCACACAGGTGAGGAGTTTTCTTGGCCTCGCTGGATTCAATAGGCGTTTTGTGAGAGATTTCAGCACCATTGCTGCACCTCTCAATGAGCTTACAAAGAAAGATGTGACTTTTGTTTGGGGTACCGCACAGGAAGAAGCCTTCACGGTTTTGAAAGATAAGTTGACAGATGCTCCTTTACTCCAACTTCCTGATTTTAATAAGACTTTTGAGCTTGAATGTGATGCTAGTGGAATTGGATTAGGAGGTGTGTTATTACAAGATGGCAAACCTGTTGCATACTTTTCTGAAAAATTGAGTGGGCCTAGTCTGAATTATTCTACTTATGATAAAGAATTATATGCTCTTGTTCGGACTTTAGAAACATGGCAACATTATTTATGGCCCAAAGAATTTGTTATACATTCTGATCATGAATCTTTGAAACATATTAAAAGTCAAGCTAAACTGAATCATAGACATGCTAAATGGGTTGAATTCATTGAGACTTTCCCTTATGTCATTAAACACAAGAAGGGTAAAGAAAATGTTATTGCTGATGCATTGTCCCGTCGCTATACTATGCTTTCACAACTTGACTTCAAAATATTTGGTTTGGAGACCATCAAAGATCAATATGTGCATGATGCTGATTTTAAAGGTGTATTGCAGAATTGTAAAGAAGGACGAACATGGAACAAGTTCGTTGTTAATGATGGATTTGTGTTCCGTGCTAACAAGCTATGCATTCCAGCTAGCTCCGTTCGTCTTTTGTTGTTGCAGGAGGTGCATGGAGGAGGACTAATGGTACACTTTGGCGTGAAAAAGACGGAGGACGTACTTGCTACACAGTTCTTTTGGCCAAAGATGAGACGGGATGTTGAGCGTTTTGTTGCTCGCTGCACTACATGTCAAAAAGCTAAGTCACGACTCAATCCTCATGGTTTATATATGCCTTTGCCTGTACCTAGTGTTCCTTGGGAGGATATATCTATGGACTTTTTTTTAGGTTTACCTAGAACAAAGAAGGGAAGGGAAAGCATATTTGTTGTCGTGGATAGATTCTCGAAAATGGCACACTTTATACCATGTCATAAAAGCGATGATGTCATTAATGTTGCTGATTTGTTCTTTCGTGAAATTATTCTCTTGCATGGTGTGCCAAATACTATTGTTTCAGATCGTGATACTAAATTTCTTAGCCACTTTTGGAGATGTTTATGGGCTAAGTTGGGGACTAAACTGGTTTTTAGTACTACTTGTCACCCCCAAACTGATGGACAAACTGAAGTAGTCAATAGAATATTGTCTACTATGCTTAGGGCTGTTTTGAAGAATAATAAGAAAATGTGGGAGGAATGCTTGCCTCATGTTGAATTTGCTTATAATCTTTCATTGCATTCTACTACTAAGATGTGCCCTTTTGAAATTGTGTATGGTTTCCTACCTTGTGCACCTATTGATTTGTTGCCTCTTCCATCTTCGGAGAAGGTTAATTTTGATGCTAAACAACGTGCTGAATTGATTTTAAAAATGCATGAGTTAACTAAGGAAAACATTGAGCGTATGAATGCTAAATATAAACTTGCTAGAGATAAGGGTAGAAAATATGTTGTGTTTGCACCGGAGATCTTGTTTGGTTACATTTATGCGTAGGATAGATTTCTGATTTGCGCAAATCAAAGCTAATGCCACGTCTGATGGTCCCTTTAAGGTGTTGGAGAAAATAAATGATAATGCATATAAACTTGAGCTGCCTGCAGATTTTGGGGTTAGTCCCACTTTTAACATTGCAGATTTGAAGCCTTATTTGGCTGAGGAAGATGAACTTCCGTCGAGGACGACATCATTTCAAGAAGGGGAGGATGATGAGGACATCAATACCATTGTTACACCCACAGCCCCTGCTGCTATACATACTGGACCAATTACTAGAGCTCACAAGACGCCAACTAAATTACCGTGTACTTCCGCTTCTTGGTAATGATTCTAATGTTCATGAGAATATGATGCTGCCTAAATTGGATACATTTGTTTTGCTTACAAATGAAGGGCCTACCTTGGAGAAGGATGAACATTGGAGCAAGAACAAGCATGGAGATGATGGCATGCGCAAGGGGAACAAGAACGGAGTTACAAGTGATGATTTCAGGACTTTGAAGCCACCATAATGAGTTCATGAAGCCTTGGACGAAATATACAAGATGCCACTTCATAAATTTCGTCCAGAGGCTATTCTAGGTGCTGCGTCACCTTATTATTGGGCCAGGCCCATGTAATTTCGAAATACATAAGTATAGGCTATTTTTAGAGTCCGTATGTGTGGGGAAACAAGAGATAGGGTTAGTTTCGGACCCCTCCACCAAGGGCCACGAAATTCACCCCCTCTTCCTCCATCTTTGCAGCCCTTAGGGCACCGTTTAGACTTTGGGTTCTGTTTAGATTAAAGTTCGCCATAGCTGCAACTTCGCGTACTTCGTTTGTGTTCAACGACCAGACAAAGACGTCTCAAAACCCCACCTTGATCAATAAAGTTTTCATCTTATATTCGCAATATCCAGATTGCAATATCAGTTTCTTGCTTGTTCTTTGTTTGCTCGCAGGAAATAGACCCTTGTGGTCAGGTTGATCGTGCTCGGGCGTGGTCAATAACCTCTCGGAGTTGGTTTAGCGATTGCTAAGGCGCGACATCCTCGCACGTTCATAGTCGGATCGTCAAAGTCGATTTCCACCAAAGCGATATCCATCATCCCATCGAAAGACGGGACACCTTTGCCTCTATCAAGTTAAGTTGAGCACCAGAGAGTTTTTCACTAAAATATATAATGGCTCATTTTTCTTGCATCAAAACTCCGCCAATTCCGGTACCACTTGCATCACAATGATTCTCAAAAGTTTTGTCAAAATTGGGCAAAGCAAGAATCGGAGCATGAGTAAGCAAAGACTTGAGCTCATCAAAAGCGGTGGATTGCAAAGATCCCCAAACAAAAGGAGCATTCTTCTTACTCAAGGCATGCAAAGGAGCTGCGATAGTGCTAAAATTTTTCACAAAGCGACGATAAAAACCCGCAAGACCAAGAAAACTACGCACTTGTTGCAAATTGGTGGGTTGGGGCCAAGTTTGAATTGCTTCAATTTTAGTTTCATCAACATGGACACCCTTGGAAGATACAACGAAACCCAAGAAAACCACTTTGTCAATCCCAAATGTGCACTTTTTCATGTTTGCGTAAAGGCTTTCCTTGCGAAGTGTTTGTAAAACAGCCCTAACATGATCAAGATGCTCTTTCATGGTTTTGCTAAACACAAGAATTAGTTTCATCAACATGGACACCCTTGGAAGATACAACAAAACCCAAGAACACCACTTTGTCAACACCAAATCTGCACTTTTTCATGTTTGCATAAAGGCTTTCCTTGCGAAGTGTTTGTAAAACAGCCCTAACATGATCAAGATGCTCTTTCATGGTTTTGCTAAAAACAAGAATATCATCGAAGTAAACCACAACAAAGACTCCAATATAAGGTCGAAGCACATAATGCATGAGACGCACGAAAGTACCGGGAGCCTCCGATAAACCCATAGGCATGACTAACCACTCATATAAGCCAAATTTGGTTTCGAAAGCAGTTTTCCATTCATCACCCTCTTGAATGCGGATTTGATAATAGCCACTTTTAAGATCAATTTTGGAGAAAAAGTTGGCTCCACTAAGTTCATCAAGCATATAATCTAAGCAAGGAATGGGATGCCTATAGCGAACGGCGATAGCATTTATAGGTCTACAATCAGAACACAAGCGGAAACTTCCATCGGTCTTAGGCTCAAGTATAATGGGAACAGCACAAGGGCTTAAGCTTTCACGTACATGACCGTTGTCGATTAGTTGTTGTACTTGCCGTTGAATCTCCTTGGTTTCTTCGGGATTGACACGGTATGGAGCTTTGTTTGGAAGTGGCGCTCGGGGGATGAGGTCGATTCGATGCTCAATGCCTCGTAGAGGAGGTAGACCCGGAGGTAGCTCATCTGGAAAAACATCTTGGAATTCCTGCAAAAGAGATTGAAACACTAAAGGTAGCTCGTGAGAGGTGTTAGTTTTTGGTTCTCCATCCTTGCACACAAGGACAAAGTGTATCACACTCGATGGGTTCTCACACACTTCTCTCATCTCACTTTTTGTGGCAAATAGTATGAGGTTTTTCTCTCTAGGTGAAGAGGCGCTCAAGTTTGGCTTGTGGATCTCACTCACATTTTGGGGGATGTCTTTTTGACTCTTCTCTCTATGGTGGTTGGCTTGCTTGTCGGCTATCACTTGACTAGGAGACATAGGTCATAGCACATATTCCTTCCCTTTCATCTTGAAGCTATAGTGGTTGGTACGGCCGTTGTGGAAGACACCACGGTCGAATTGCCATGGTCGACCAAGAAGGAGGTGGCAAACGGTCATTGGGACCACATCACACTCCAAAGTGTCCTCATATGCACCAATTTTGAAGGATACTTGGACCGTATGCTCAACTCGTATAGTGCCAGAGTCACTTAGCCATTGAACCTTGTAGGATGTGGGTGCTTTTTCTTGACCAATTGAAGCTTGGAGCATAGTTCTTCACTTGCCAAGTTATGGCAACTACCTCCATCGATGATGACCTTTTTGGTCTTCTTCTTGTTGATGTTGAAGAGTTAAGACCTTGGAGACAACAAGAGCGGGGCTCGAATCTTCGTCACAAAAGACTTGATCGTCTTCATCCTCGTTCACGCGCCGGTGCATGTCCACTTGCTCAAGAGCTTCCATCTCCTCATCACTCATGGAGTCATATGTTCCATCGTCGTTGAGGATCATAGTGCGCTTGTTTGTGGATTCATAGGACTTGTGGCCTCGGCCGCCGCAGGTGAAACACTTGAAGGAGCTTGTCTTGACGGTCTCATCGGTCGGAGTAGATGAAGAAGCACGCGGCTTGAAGTTGCTTGTAGTAGGAGGAAGACGACTTGAACTTGCCGAAGTTTTCTTGTAACTTGACTTGTCGTCGTTGCTTGGAGAAGGCTTGGTTGATGTCGAAGTTGGAGTAGTTGTTGAAGCTTGGTTATTGGAGAAGCTGTAGGTCTTGGATGAGTACTTGGCGTATTTGAAGACATCTTGCACTTGACGTTCCGCCTTTGTAGCTTGATGCACGAGCTCAATGAGGTTGGAGTAGGGTTGGAAGTCGGTGATCTTCTTGATGGGATGATTGAGTCCATTCAAGAATCGTGCCATTGTTTGCTCATCATCCTCCGTGACATTGGCTCGAATCATGGCAATCTCCATTTCCTTGTAGTATTCTTCAACACTCTTTGTTCCTTGCTTGAGGAGTTGTAGCTTCTTGAAGAGATCACAGTTTTAGTAGGTGGGCACAAATCGTGCTCGCATGACATCCTTCATTTGAGCCTAAGTATTGATTGGAGGTTCACGTCTTGCTTGTCGGCGCTCAAGGACTTATTCCCACCATATGAGCACATAGTCTTGGAATTCAAGTGACGCCGTAGCGATCTTCTTCTCATCCTCATAGTTGTGCAAACGAAAGATTTTGTCGACCTTCAATGCCCATGAGAGGTACTCTTCTGAATCATTGCTTCCATTGAACTTGGGCATTGTGAGTTTGAGCTTGCCATAGCGTTGCTCTTCATTGTGTTGTTGGCGATGGTGATGATGATGCCCTTGACGTGGAGGGTAATCATCCTCATGTTGGTCTTGGCGTGGAGGAAGTCCATGATCAACTTGCTCTTGTTGAACTTGAGGTTGA
Organism: Aegilops speltoides; assembly: GCA_021437245.1. Taxonomy (NCBI): domain Eukaryota; kingdom Viridiplantae; phylum Streptophyta; class Magnoliopsida; order Poales; family Poaceae; genus Aegilops; species Aegilops speltoides. The sequence continues at coordinate 11,103 of JAHHZJ010003092.1, read as the reverse complement.
GGTGGAGCTTGACGAGCTTGTGAAGGAGCTTGTGGAGCTTGACATTAGACATGCGATTGTAGTTCCTCTCTTGGATTTCTTCTCTAAGGGCTTCCTCTTGATTGCGCCGTTCGCGATTGCGGTTGGCGATGGCTCGACTTGATTCTTGAAGGGCACGTTCTGCCGCAAGAGCTTGTGCTTCTCGTTGCTGTTGTTCAAGACATTGAGTCTTAGCATCTTGTTGCTCTTGGTGTAGACGCACTCATTCTTCTTCTTCTTGGCGACGAAGACGTTGTCGTTCTTGAGCTTGAGCAAACGCGACTTGGTTTGATTGAGGACGAGGGACTTGCTCATCGGCTTGCTCTTATGAATGCTTGACGTGTAGCGGGTTGCGAGATGCAAGACGGTCTTGACGCGCGGCTCGTCGAAGAGTGTTCGATGACGGTGTACTTGAGCCGGAGAAGGAGTCGTCGGAGTGTCGACTTGAGTGGCTCCGTCTTGAGTATGACGATGTAGAAGGAGGCCGGTTGACCAACAAGGCGCGGATCTCGTCCAGTCTTGCATCGTTGTCTTACTTGTGCGTGTCGAGCTTGTTGTCGAAGCAGTCGCGTGTATGTTGCTCGGAGAGTCGCAAGTCGGTGCCGAGGTTGTCGATGCGGTCGTTCATTGCTTGTTGCTCTTGATGCAACGCTCGTTGTGCACCAAAGAGGTGGCTCTTGGTGACGTATGATGACATGTCGTCGTCTTGCTCGATGAAGAGTGGGTTGGTAGAAGTACTTGGCCTATCCATCATTTCAAGCAAAATGTGAGTGGTAGAAGGAAAATAACGTGTACCAAATGTACCTTGACCGAAGTCGAAGATGAATCAAATTCACTCAAATGCGGACAATGAAATACCACTGTTGGTACCAATTCTTGTCAGTTCTCACACCTACACACGTAAAAGCTTATGGTGGAGCTTGGTTAGGATGGTGGCACAAAATTTGATGCAATTGTAAGTGAGCTTCAGAAATGTTGGAAAAGATTCACAAATTTGCAAATGCAACAAGTAGACAAAGCAAGTAGGGGTACACGAAACACACACACAAATAGATAAATGGGATTGTGCAAACCAAAAGTGAGCCAAAATGTGGAATCCACGAAAATGCTCTTGTTGCACAATACTAGAGAGACGCTAGCACGATTGCACCATAGGCGGATACGGAGCTTGTGCACAACCTACTAGGCAAAAATGCAACGATCTCTATCCCAATTATGCTATATGTATGGTATTTTGGTGTGATGATCCAAGATGATCTTATATGACAATCTTAATGTTGTATGATGCTATGGTTCTTGCTTATAAGCTCTTTGCTTATCTTTCCTCTTTGCTTAAAAGCTGGGGTGGCTCTTGCACTTTTGAGCTCTTTTGTCATGCAAAACTTCACGAACCAAGATAGGAATTGTGTATGCTATGACAACTTTGTGACACACAAATTGATTCCAAGATATGCACCATGGTGGTATGGTATGTATGCTATGGAGTATGATCACTAATGTGCACAAGTCACGTTGCCGGCAATAGTCAATGGCTAGTCTCGATGGGTAAGCTATGCAAAAGTAAGGCCATGTGGGGTATCAATTCAATTGCAAGTGATGACAAAGATGTCGTCGAAGTTACCGTCCTTTGCGATGTTGAGTAGTCGATGGAGGTGAGCGGTGGTGATGGTGACGTCGAACCGTACTTATATAGCCGAAACACAATAGGACATGAGAACCACAACTCAAAATTGACATAGGAGGTAGCGGTGAGCGGTGGTGGTGTTTGTGGAAGGTGTTGTGGGTATGCGGAAGGAGGCATGGGCTCCGGGGCAAAATTGGGCGAAAGTATGCGGAAGTGGGCGTGGGAGATGGAGTTGCTGCTTCCAGGGGCCGGATGTCCGGGGCGCCAGATGTTCGGTGGACACGGGGCGGATGTCCGGGCTCTGGATCGGGGACGAACACGAAGAACTCCACGGGGAAAATTGCAACACCGAGGCAAAATTCGGACGAATTGGTGGATGGAAAAGGGTGGGGAGGGTGGGGAAAGCTAGATCCACACGCAGCAACACAAATCCATGGACCAAATCCAACAAAATTTCATCACACCAACAAATCACAAAAAAAATTGGGGCTATTTTTGGTGGGGATTTTCGGATTTAGGACGAAAACAACAAAATCAAGCTAGAAAACACGGCGTAGGGGCTCCAAAAACGTGATCAACGTGGCTCATGATACCAAGATGATGTAGGGTGGAACTCTAGGGGCCGATCTTTCACATTTGGAGCGGAGCCTACGGGGAATCACAAAGAACACGTGGAAGAACTCGAGGGGAAAAAACACGGGGAGAACGAGAGAGATCACGAAACCGACATAGAATCAATCACACGAGTGCTAGATCACTGAACACAAAGAGATAGACGAGATCTGTCATGGAATAGTCACGTCAGATGTCCTCGTGAAAGGACTTAGTTGTGGAGCCATCGCAACTAGGAAGCTTGAAGGGGTTAAATCGGGACAAGGGACACGACCCTTACGGTGAAGGTAAAGCCTACGTCTAGTTGGGTTGGTATTGAAGTTTCGATAACCAGGGAGCGAGACACGCTATGCCCGATTCACGATGTGTTGTCTCTTGCCCTAAGCCGCCCGCAGGTCGGCCCCTTATATACACGGGCCAACCCCTGCAGCTCATAGAGTCCCGGCCGGCTTATAAACAGAGTCCAGCTCGGTGACCAGTTAAATCTACCTTACATTACAAGTCATGCCATTATGGCGGTTTACTACAATGGGCTAAAGCCGCTCGTGGGCCTTAAGCTCTTTATTGAACCGCCATCTTCATGCTTGGTCTTGGGCTTCCTCTAATGAAGACTCTTTGCGTAACCCGGCCCCTCCTGGGCGGCTTACACAAATAGTCATATCCCCAACATTAGGCCCCAGATTGATTTGAACCTGTTCATGTTAATCTTAAAATACCTTAACATATACTTAATATTCTGTCTGCGCAAAGGTCTTTTAACCCGCCATGACATCATCTCTTGGATCCGGGTTAAGCTGTTGTTTCGTCACCGTATCTTTCAACCGATCTCTGCCTTTATTGACTGTTCCGAAAATCGAGGCATCGGGGCTGCTGGATAATAATTCTTATCTCCTCGTTTCCCGCGCCATCTCAGTTATCCTCTCCTTATAAATAGGCGCGACCTAGGTCTCCCATTCTCCTCATCCAGTCGTCTTCCTCCTCTTTCCTCCTCTCTGCTACTCGAGCTCCGCCGCCGCCGCCGCAGATCTTCCTGTCTTCACTAACTCAGGCCGCTGCATCAACCTGGTTGGACCAGAAAGAACGCGATATCGTTCCGCAGCAACCTTGCATCGGTGAGTCTCCCCTTTCCTGCTCCTTAGATCTACATCAAGGTCTTCGAGTTCTTCGAGTTCTTCGAGTTCTTCGCTGTTCGGTAGCTTTCTTTCGTAGATTTCTTTACCCTCGCACTTCTTGATCTTGAAGATGATAAAAACCGATGCGGTAGATGTTTTGCACCTACTTTGAAATGCGAATGAACCCCTTTCTGTCATATAGAAGCCCCATTCAAGCCCTTGAACTTTATCCACTCCAGTCTTAGGTCTAGAAATTTTCCTTTCCAGAACGGTTGTTTGATCCAAGATAACAGTGGTAGATGGTAAAACCTGTTTGCATCACCCGGAAAATTTCTTCTGTTGAATGCCCATAAACACAACTATCCATGTAGCCGGTTTAAATAAGTGATACTGCGCTATAAGCCTTGCTAGCTTCTCATGACCTTAAGAATTTTGAACTGCTCTTGATACTTGTAGCGGCTTAAATATTGTTGCACTGCCCCCCTTATATCATTAGGCCCCTTGCTTAAGCCACTACCTTAAATAATCTTGAATATTTCTCTCGGGTTAAATTTGAACCGGAACTTTTACTTTGTCGTAGGCCACTGTCATTATGGCTCCTAAGGCGGCCAAGCCCCCTGTGACTTGCAACTGGGTCCCATCCATAGTCACTAAAAGCAAACTTGCCGAGTTTGTAGCGTCTGGCCATCTGCCAAAGAAGGAGGTCATGTCCTATCGTGCCCCTCACCCGTCTGAAGAGATACCTCAACCCAAAGACGGAGAGGTAGTAGTTTTCACAGACCACATGAACCGGGGATTTGCCCCTCCCGGCTCAAAATTCTTCAGGGAAGTTCTGAATTTCTTTGACCTGAGGCCTCAAGACATTGGACCCAATTCCGTGTCCAATCTGTGCAATTTCCAAGTCTTCTGCGAGGTTTACTTAGGAGAGGAACCAAGTCTGCTGCTGTTCAGGGAGCTTTTTACTTAAACCGGCAGAATGAGCGCGCCAGCGGACCTAGTCTTGAACTTGGCGGCATCTCAATCCAGCGGTGGAGAGACTGCCTTTTTCCTTACGCTGAGCTGCCGAGTCATCCCAAAGACTGGAACCAGACGTGGTTCTACTGCCAAGACACCTCTCCGTATAACGAGAAGCCTCTGCCCGGCTTTCGCGCCCTGCGCCTGGATCCAAACACCCTCTACCTGACAAGTTAACTGGTGTTGAGCGCCTGCCTCTTAACCCCACCATCAGAAAGATCAAGGCCCTCTTGGGCAACGGGTTAACTAGCATTGATTTAGTCCGGGTCTGGGTCACCTGGCGGATATTACCATTAAGCCGCCGTTCCGGCTTAATGTGTACTTACACAGGCAAAAAGGATGACTCAATGCGTCATAATCCTGAGGACTTGCCAGACGATGTGGTAGATGCTACAGTCCAATCACTATTGAAGGAAGGCACTATAACCAGTAACACTTTCAGTTTGCTTCCCTTCTGCAAGAATAATCCGGCTCCTGCAGTAAAAGTTACTAATCTTCACAAATACTCTTTAATATGTTACCTTCTGGTACTTATGATTCCTTGTCTTTTTCCACAGGCTGATGACAACTTCTGGAAGGTCAAGTATGACCATCAGGCTGCAAAACTGGCCCGGGCGACCAAGAAGACCGAAAGGAAAGCCGCCAGGACGGGTACCTCTAAAAAGAAGAACCCCAGCGCCTCTGACATGATGAGATTGGACGACTCTTCTTCAGATGAAGAAGAGGTAATCTTTTTAATTTTCTTCAATTCCTTCACCGTTACCTTACTGACATTTAGATCCTTTCAGGAGGATACTGGGAACAGCCAACCAGCTGGCGAAGAGGTAACTATAATTTCCTCCGACTCAGAGCCTTTGCCAACACAAAGAATCCGAAGGGTGACCCGGAAAGTAAGGTTTTCACTCCCTCTCGCTTACCAAGATCCTCAATTTATTTTGAAGCAACAGCAGCTTGAGAACCGGAGGCAGACTTGGGCCAACCAGGACGCAGAACTTTCCTCCGGCTTACCCGAGGTAACCAGGAAACGTCGGACCGAGGTTAACTCCGACTTACGTTTTGTTTTACCCTTAATGGGTTTGATTCGCCAACCTCTCAATTCATCTGACTCTAACTATCAGGATACCTCCCCTTCTTCTGATGAGTCGATGCAATCGAACATGACGGCTTTCAAAACGGCTCCCGGGTAATATAACCTTTCTCACTTTAAGTTTATCCATACTTATGCTTTGATACTTACCCTTCCACCTTTAATTGTCAACCGGTGCTTGACTCATCCGTTCCAGACAGCTCCGCTCATCAGCTGCCGCTTGAACCGGCTTCTGACATTCCCAAGCCAACTTCTGACCCGCATGCAGAAGACATGATTCATAACTCGGATGACCCGGAAGTTCCAAGCCCTGACAAGACGGTTGATCCGGAAGTTTGTGAAGAGCCAGTATGTTGAACCGGGCCGGCCCACTGCCCTTGCCCAATGTACTGCCAAGGAAGAGTTTGCTCAGAGCCGGTGGTCTAAACAAGACATCACCGATTACTCTCATCTAAGCATTGGTGATATAGTTTCGGGCTATTTGAACCAAGTACATAGTAGCCGTGACCTGGAAATTGACATGGTGAAGCAAATACAGCATAAATCTGAGGTAAAATTTAAGCTTTCACTCTGAATCTTACTTACTGTACCAGCCCCAAGTCTATTGCTTATGACTCAATATGCTGTAGACTTAGTAATCTGCTAGCCATTAGTTTTGTCCGGTTTAAATTGAATATGTTTAACCCGGAGATGACATGAAACGTTAAATTTGGGTCACATTAGCCCCCAAGTGTCAAGTACTTTTACTTGTAAAGTGCTTGAGACTTAATATGTGTAACTTGGTAAAACAGACGTAAAAATTCCTTAAACATACATTAGCCCCCAAGTGCCAAGTATGTTTACTTGTAAAGTACTTGGGACTTAAATGTTATCTTACCAAGATTCTTACCATAACCTGATGTCAATGCAGGCCACCGCCAGTCAATTTGAGGCGGAGATTGCTGACTTGAAGAGCCAGTTGAAAACCCAAGAGCTCGAGGCTCAGAAAGCCAATTCCAAGTTTGAATTTAGTATCTTTGAACAAGAGAAGCTGAAGAAGAATTTTGAATCAGAAAAGAAGGCTTGGGTTGATGAGAGGGCTTCATTGATGACCCGGGCTAAAACAGCGGAGGCATCTCTTGCCGAGGCAACAAATGAGCTATCCGACTTAAAGCGGCACATACCCCAAATGGTCTCAGCTATCTTTGGTAAGCCGTTCATAAACATCATAATCCTTCAAGAGTTATTATAATAGTTGCCTCCGGCTTACTGTTATACCTGTGAATATGCAGGCCCCAGGAGTGCCAATCTGAAGGAAAACATGCTTGTCAAGCTTAAGGCAGTGTACACTTTGACAGAACAATTGTACGCCGGGTCACAGCGTGCGTTGACCGCTGTGGCGTTATCAAATACCTCTCCCCGGCTCCTTCAAGACGTATTGAGACATCTGTCGGTGCTACCTCAACGTATTCAAGACTTAAGGCGGGCATCTGCAAGAGCCGGAGCCGTGGCTGCACTGAGTCGGGCAAAAGCATGGGTGTCGGAGCTTGACCTTGCTGACCTTTCTCTTGGGTATCCCAGTCTTAAGGAAGACGGCACTGCTTTTGGCGAACAGGACTTCACTGCTTGTGTCAAAGTCGTACGCCCTCTGGCGACTCTCATTGGGGAAGATACTGATCTCACCAAGTATTCGCCGGGTTATGACAGCAAGAACCGGAGAATCCCAAATGTCCCTTATGACCAAGTCAGCCTGCTTCCTCCAACGCGTAAGCATACCTTTGCCCCCGAAGTGGACCCGGCGAATTTAATAGATGATGAAGCTGAATTTGAAGCTTTGAGCGACATTGACTGGGCCTCATCTACCTTCCAGGACACAACAAGCGAAGGAGAGGCGGGGAAGGATAACCCGAAGTCACCAAGCCAGCCGGAGGAATGAGCCGCCAGCCGGGTTATAATTTGTCAAAGAACAATGCTTCACTTATTCAGACTCGGGGAGTCTTGTAATAGGATAGAGAAACTCCTTAATGCTTGTCATGCCTGATGGTACTTATCGCTTTTGATAGAGGCAAAGGTGTCCCGTCTTTCGATGAGATGGTGGATTTCGCTTTGGTGGAAGTCGACTTTGACGATCCGACTACGAACGTGCGAGGACGTCGCGCCTTAGCAACCGCTAAACCAACTCCGAGAGGTTATTGACCACGCCGGAGCACGATCAACCTGACCACGAGGGTCTGTTTCCTGCGAGCAAACGAAGAACAAGCAAGAAACTGAGATTGCAATCTGGATATTGCGAATATAAGATGAAGGCTTTATTGATCAAGGTGGGGTTCTGTGACGCCTTTGTCTGGTCGTTGAACACAAACGAAGTACGTGAAGTTGCAGCTATGGCAAACTTTTAATCTAAACAAAACCCAAGGGAAAAGCTACTAGATGGATCTACTTATATAGGAGCAAGGGGTGGCGGCCAAGGAGGTGGGAGGATGTCCCAAGGCAGCCTAAAACTAACCCTAGGTCGTACAAGGCTCATGGGCCCAAGTGGAGGTGACGTAACACCTTTGGACTTGTAGTTTGACTCGGATTCTGCTGCAGTGTCAGATTGTTTCGTCCATAACTCAACGCTCCGGACGGATTTTAAGGTGATTCCAATTGTGCTGGAAAGAGCATGAAATCTACTTTCCAACAAAAAAAGAATCACCCAATTCGGAGTCCGTATGAAAAAGTTGTTGGCGTTTTGAGTCAGGTATGTCTGTGCAGTCCGAATCTGAATCCAGAACGTGAGAGACTTGGACTCTATGTTCTCTTGGCCCAAAAGTGACGTGAAAAGACTTTTTGAATAGCACCTAAACTTCTCCTTTTCCCTTATCTTCATATGTGGATTGTACAAATGTCCCATACACCTGCAATTAGACAAAACACAAAAGTATGTGAAGTATTTTTGTTCTGGATAACATAAATATATTATTGAATAGTTTGCACTAGAAATCACCTGACAAATAAGCATGTATGCAATATTTTTGGTCTTATCCAACGTAGTCATGTCCTCATCATCCTCCCCTTCTTGAAAACAAAGCCGTCCTCGGCGTTGCTTAATCTGAAATGTGGCTAACAAAAGAGACAAGATGTACATGTTGTATATGTATACGTCATCCATTTTTACTTCCCTTGATTTTTGCATATATGACACATGAATAGATGAGTAACTTGCATAGTTCATAAAATCTAAAGCCAACAAATTAGCACAAGAACTAGAAGGCATGAAAATATTGCAACCCAGTTTGCACATATAAGTGAAGCTCTTATTTATTTCAAAAGATTGACAATGTTCATCATTAAACCATCCCAACATTGGTGAATAAACCTTACTTGCATCAAATTTACATGCTACAATATGCTTAAATAAGCAAACATGCAATAAGTCATTTAACACAGAATCATCACCAGGATTAGAGGTCATATCAAAATGATTAAACATTGATTCTTTTGCATCAACAGTTAATTCAATGGGTGCACTCAAAATTGTTGGTATTTCAGTTGTTTGATCACATGACGATTCATGACAAGATCAAGATTCTCTAAAATAGGTGATGTGCTCAAATCACTGTGTAACTCAACACATGATGCATTCAAGTTAACTAGGGATGCATCATTCTCATGTGAAGTTATATCATCAATACCTTTATCATTACCTTGTCGCAAAGACGTGGCGGATGTAGGTACATACGTAGACAATGCACCATACTCTTGAGATGATGTCGCTCACAATCCGAGGTGGGCCTGCTCTAGTAGGTGCAACGGTGGAGGAACCAACCGCGGTGGTGAGCATGAAATGGAATAGTAGTTGTTGTAGTCACCCAATGCATCCTCCTGAATCGCTCTCTCAAAGGTACAAGCACGAACATACATACCAGTAATGCAATGAGGAATATACTAAAATCTTGCTCGAATATCATGGTTCAAACCACCAAAAATCTATTCATTGTATCATCCTCAGATTCTTCTATGTCACAATGATGCATATAAGATTTGAACTCTTGGTAGTAAGCGTGAACAGTGTTATTGCCTTGTTTAAATTGTTCAAATTTATGAAGCAATTCACGGCGATAGTAAGGAGGGAAAACTGTTTTCTCATTACATCTTTCATATCTTTCCAAATTGTGGGTTGGTTATCAATATTTTTCTTACAATGCACACTCCACCAAATGTAGCAAAACCAGTAAATGCTCTAGTGGCAGCTCGTACTCGCCAAGTTCAGAAAAAACATGGTGACTAAAAACTTGTTCTACTTCAAGCTCCCAAGCTAGATAAATAGCAGGATTAAATCTACCCTCAAATGACGGTAAAGAGCTAACCTGGCCATGTGCTTGTGTGTGTTGTCCCAACTCTCGTGATGGTGAAGATGTGTTCGTCGTCCAAGAACTTCTATCTCCGAAACCTGTCATGCTTAGTAGAAAAAAGAAACAAAATTCGAGAATAATGTTCCTATGAAATACTAGGATGTGGTTGTAAAGTGCTCACAGTAAAGCAAATATCAATATCTTACAAGTTCTTACCATGCGGCAGGTGGTGACAGGCAACCAGCGGTGTCAAGTAACTCTGAAGATTGTGTAAAGCGATTGCCAGGGGAACGTATGTATACACGGTGTAGAAATATGTGGAGCTGGGTTGGCTATATATGGTAGCAAAATATTTAGCAATAATCAATTCAAAGATGCAATGTTGAATAAACGCTCAACGACGGTACTGTGCTGGTCAAAGGCTAGACCGGACTAGAGACACGAGCCTAGAACACTAATGAGGTCACGGCGTAGCACAACTAGCATCAATGAAGGATATTAAGTAGCTCTGGACAGCAAGATATAAGTGAAGATCACAACGGCAGTAAAGATAATGATGGAAAACAACTGCTAAGCAGGATATACAACAACTCTCTCTCCAACTATCCTCTTGAAAAGTTTGAGCCAATTTTCTAATAAATTTTCAAAGAATGTAACTCAAGCTTTCCAATGCAAAAAGAATCACTCAATGCCGAGTTGATATGAGGAGTCAAAGAATTCTAAAACTGGCCTGAAAAATTGGAACAAGCTGTGTTCACGAACTTCGGAGGGCAAAAAGACCTATTTAAAAGCCGATTTTGAGGTGTCAAATATTGAACTAGCTTCTGCAACTAGTTACATGCGGCTCGTCGCTAGCTTCAATTTGAGTACTTAGGGAGCCAAAACGGACTTCGTATGAGGAAGATACACCTGTTTTACTGAATAGTGCGCAAAACAGATTCTAATCCGAATTCAGGTACGAAATTGATTCTAGATAGATCCGATTTTTTTCTCTCTTTTTTTCCTCACGCTTTTTTTTCCTGTTCTTCTCTCTCTTTTTCTTTTTTTTCTTTCTTTTTTTTCTCTTTTTTTCTCTCTTTTTTTTCCCTCTTTCCAAGACAAACTAGATAAGATGCAGATTGGATCAGGCGAAGATGTGAATGACCTCAACTATGATTATGACAATGAACAGCGCGTCGCACGTGGTGGAAATTGATGGATGGGATGGTGGACAGCGAAGGGATAATGATGCAGCGGCGTGTGAGTAATGTGAACAGAACTCAAACTCTAAAGGAACTAGACACTAAGACCAGCAACCGACACGACGATGCAACCGATAATTCA
>JAHHZJ010003091.1:0-62333 GCA_021437245.1 Aegilops speltoides | reverse complement strand
AAAAGTCCGCTTGAGTAATTTTCATAGGTGTTGGAAAGGTATCGAGAATTGAGATGGTAGGACTTCTAAATTTCCGATCCGAAGAATGTACACATCCACATAACCACGCAGCATGAGCACTACAAATATCTAGCCCAAAAAGGCGGTTCGTGCCTCAAAAACGGATTGCAAGATTGAAAAAACAAACTATTTCGCACTTATAGCTTGAACTTTTCTGGGCCAACTGATCCGAATGGTCTGCAGAAACATGCGACCTGGCCATGGACCTGTTACAACATGGTGCTAGGCTCACATTAGGGCAGAATCAGTGAATAGATAAAAGACAAAACTCACCCTATTGATGGTATTGACCGAGACTATAAACGTGAGGCAGAAAAAGCTCCGTTTGAGTAATTTTCATAGGTGTTGGAAAGGTATCGGAGAATTGAGATGGTAGGACTTCTAACTTTTCGATCCGAAGAATTTACACATCCACATACACATGTGCATGCGCACCGAAAATATCTAGCCCAAAAAGGCGGTCCGTGCCTCAAAATCGGATCGCAAGATTGAAAAAAAAACTATTTCGCACTTATAGCTCGAAATTTTCTAGGCCAGCCTATCCGAATGGTCTGTAGAAATATGCGCCTTGGCCATGGACCTGTTACAACATGGTGCTAGGCTCACATTAGGGCAGAATCAGTGAACAGAGAAAAGACAAAACTCACCCTATTGATGGTATTGACCGAGACTATAAACGTGAGTCAGAAAAAGCACCGTTTGAGTAATTTTCATAGGTGTTGGAAAGGTATCGGAGAATTGAGATGATAGGAATTCTAATTTTCCGATCTGGAAGAATTTACACATCCACATACACACGCACACGCACACTGAAAAATCTAGCCCAAAAAGGCGGTTCGTGCCTCAAAAACGGATCGCAAGATTGAAAAACAAACTATTTCGCACTTATAGCTCAAATTTTCGGGCCAACTGATCCAATGGTCTGCAGAAACATGCGCTTTGGCCATGGACCTGTACAACATGATGCTAGGCTCATATTAGGGCAGAATCGTGAACAGAGCAAAGACAAAACTCACCCTATTGATGGTATTGACAGAGACTATAAACGTGAGTCGTAAAAAGCTCCGCTTGAGTAATTTTCATAGGTGTTGGAAAGGTATCGGAGAATTGAGATGGTTGGACTTCTAACTTTCCGATCCGAAGAATGTACACATCCACATAACCACGCATGAGCACTACAAATATCTAGCCCAAAAAGGCGGTTCGTGCCTCAAAAACGGATCGCAAGATTGAAAAACAAACTATTTCGCACTTATAGATTGAACTTTTCGGGCCAACTGATCCAATGGTCTGCAGAAACATGCGCCTGGCCATGGACCTGTTACAACATGGTGCTAGGCTCACATTAGGGCAGAATCAATGAATAGATAAAAGACAAAACTCACCCTATTGATGGTATTGACCGAGACTATAAACGTGAGGCGTAAAAAGCCCGCTTGAGTAATTTTCATAGGTGTTGGAAAGGTATCGAGAATTGAGATGGTAGAACTTCTAACTTTTCGATCTGGAAGAATTTACACATCCACATACACACGCATGCGCACTGAAAATATCTAGCCCAAAAAGGCGGTCCGCGCCTCAAAATCGGATCGCAAGATTGAAAAACAAACTATTTCGCACTTATAGCTCAAATTTTCTAGGCCAACCTATCCGAATGGTCTGCAGAAATATGCGCTTTGGCCATGGACCTGTTACAACATGGTGCTAGGCTCACATTAGGGCAGAATCAGTGAATAGAGAAAAGACAAAACTCACCCTATTGATGGTATTGACCGAGACTATAAACGTGAGTCAGAAAAAAGCACCGTTTGAGTAATTTTCATAGGTGTTGGAAAGGTATCGGAGAATTGAGATGATAGGACTTCTAATTTTCCGATCTGGAAGAATTTACACATCCACATACACACGTGCATGCACACTGGAAAAACCAGCCCAAAAAAGGCGGTTCGTGCCCTCAAAAACGGATCGCAAGATTGAAAAAACAAACTATTTCGCACTTATAGCTCGAAATTTTCTGGGCCAACTGATCCGAATGGTCTGCAGAAACATGCGCCTTGGCCATGGACCTGTACAACATGATGCTAGGCTCATATTAGGGCAGAATCGGTGAACAGAGCAAAGACAAAACTCACCCTATTGATTGTATTGACAGAGACTATAAACGTGAGTCAGAAAAAGCTCCGTTTGAGTAATTTTCATAGGTGTTGGAAAGGTATCGGAGAATTGAGATGGTTGGACTTCTAACTTTCCGATCTGGAAGAATGTACACATCCACATAACCACGTGCATGAGCACTACAAATATCTAGCCCAAAAAAGGCGGTTCATGCCCTCAAAAACGGATCGCAAGATTGAAAAAACAAACTATTTCGCACTTATAGATTGAACTTTTCTGGGCCAACTGATCCGAATGGTCTGCAGAAACATGCGCCCTGGCCATGGACCTGTTACAACATGGTGCTAGGCTCACATTAGGGCAGAATCAATGAATAGATAAAAGACAAAACTCACCCTATTGATGGTATTGACCGAGACTATAAACGCGAGGCAGAAAAAGCTCCGTTTGAGTAATTTTCATAGGTGTTGGAAAGGTATCGAGAATTGAGATGGTAGAACTTCTAACTTTTCGATCCGAAGAATTTACACATCCACATACACACGCGCATGCGCACTGAAAATATCTAGCCCAAAAAGGCGGTCCGCGCCTCAAAATCGGATCGCAAGATTGAAAAACAAACTATTTCGCACTTATAGCTCAAATTTTCTAGGCCAACCTATCCGAATGGTCTGCAGAAATATGCGCCTTGGCCATGGACCTGTTACAACATGGTATTAGGCTCACATTAGGGCAGAATCAGTGAACAGAGAAAAGACAAAACTCACCCTATTGATGGTATTGACCGAGACTATAAACGTGAGTCGTAAAAAGCACCGCTTGAGTAATTTTCATAGGTGTTGGAAAGGTATCGGAGAATTGAGATGATAGGACTTCTAATTTTCCGATCCGAAGAATTTACACATCCACATACACACGCATGCACACTCGAAAAACCAGCCCAAAAAAGGCGGTTCGTGCCCTCAAAAACGGATCGCAAGATTGAAAAAACAAACTATTTCGCACTTACAGCTCGAAATTTTCTGGGCCACCTGATCCGAATGGTCTGCAGAAACATGCGCCTTGGCCATGGACCTGTACAACATGATGCTAGGCTCATATTAGGGCAGAATCGGTGAACAGAGCAAAGACAAAACTCACCCTATTGATGGTATTGACAGAGACTATAAACGTGAGTCAGAAAAAGCTCCGTTTGAGTAATTTTCATAGGTGTTGGAAAGGTATCGGAGAATTGAGATGGTAGGACTTCTAACTTTCCGATCTGGAAGAATGTACACATCCACATAACCACGCATGAGCACTACAAACATCTAGCCCAAAAAGGCGGTTCGTGCCCTAAAAACGGATCGCAAGATTGAAAAAACAAACTATTTCGCACTTATAGCTTGAACTTTTCTGGGCCAACTGATCCGAATGGTCTGCAGAAACATGCGCCCTGGCCATGGACCTGTTACAACATGGTGCTAGGCTCACATTAGGGCAGAATCAATGAATAGATAAAAGACAAAACTCACCCTATTGATGGTATTGACCGAGACTATAAACGTGAGGCAGAAAAAGCTCCGTTTGAGTAATTTTCATAGGTGTTGGAAAGGTATCGGAGAATTGAGATGGTAGGACATCTAACTTTTCGATCTGGAAGAATTTACAGATCCACATACACACGCATGCGCACTGAAAATATCTAGCCCAAAAAGGCGGTCCGCGCCTCAAAATCGGATCGCAAGATTGAAAAACAAACTATTTCGCACTTATAGCTCAAATTTTCTAGGCCAACCTATCCGAATGGTCTGCAGAAATATGCGCCTTGGCCATGGACCTGTTACAACATGGTGCTAGGCTCACATTAGGGCAGAATCGGTGAACAGAGAAAAGACAAAACTCACCCTATTGATGGTATTGACCGAGACTATAAACGTGAGTCGAAAAAAGCACCGTTTGAGTAATTTTCATAGGTGTTGGAAAGGTATCGGATAATTGAGATGATAGGACTTCTAATTTTCCAATCTGGAAAAATTTACACATCCACATACACACGTGCACGCACACTGAAAAAACCAACCCAAAAAAGGCGGTTCGTGCCCTCAAAAACGGATCGCAAGATTGAAAAAACAAATGATTTCGCACTTATAGCTCGAAATTTTTTGGGCCAACTGATCCGAATGTTCTGTAGAAACATGCGCCTTGGCCATGGACCTGTTACAACATGATGCTGGGCTCATATTAGGGCAGAATCGGTGAACAGAGCAAAGACAAAACTCACCCTATTGATGGTATTGACAGAAACTATAAACGTGAGTCAGAAAAAGCTCCGTTTGAGTAATTTTCATAGGTGTTGGAAAGGTATCGGAGAATTGAGATGGTAGGACTTCTAAATTTCCGATCCGAAGAATGTACACATCCACATAACCACGCATGAGCACTACAAATATCTAGCCCAAAAAGGCGGTTCGTGCCTCAAAAACGGATCGCAAGATTGAAAAACAAACTATTTCGCACTTATAGCTTGAACTTTTCTGGGCCAACTGATCCGAATGGTCTGCAGAAACATGCGCCCTGGCCATGGACCTGTTACAACATGTTGCTAGGCTCACATTAGGGCAGAATCAGTGAATAGATAAAAGAGAAAACTCACCCTATTGATGGTATTGACCGAGACTATAAACGTGAGGCAGAAAAAGCTCCGTTTGAGTAATTTTCATAGGTGTTGGAAAGGTATCAGAGAATTGAGATGGTAGGACTTCTAACTTTTCGATCTAGAAGAATTTACACATCCACATACACACGCATGCGCACTGAAAATATCTAGCCCAAAAAGGCGGTCCGTGCCTCAAAATCGGATCACAAGATTGAAAAACAAACTATTTCGCACTTATAGCTCAAATTTTCTAGGCCAACCTATCCAATGGTCTGCAGAAATATGCGCCTTGGCCATGGACCTGTTACAACATGGTGCTAGGCTCACATTAGGGCAGAATCGTGAACAGAGAAAAGACAAAACTCACCCTATTGATGGTATTGACCGAGACTATAAACGTGAGTCAGAAAAAGGCACCATTTGAGTAATTTTCATAGGTGTTGGAAAGGTATCGGAGAATTGAGATGATATGACTTCTAATTTGCCGATCTGGAAGAATTTACACATCCACATACACACGCAGCACGCACACTAAAAAAAAATCTAGCCCAAAAAAGGCGGTTCGTGCCCTCAAAAACGGATCGCAAGATTGAAAGAACAAACTATTTCGCACTTATAGCTCAAAATTTTCTCGGGCCAACTGATCCAATGGTCTGCGTAAACATGCGCTTTGGCCATGGACCTGTTACAACATGATGCTAGGCTCACTTTAGGGCAGATTCAGTGAATAGATAAAAGATAAAACTCACCCTATTGATGGTATTGACCGAGACTATAAACGTGAGGCAGAAAAAGCTCCGTTTGAGTAATTTTCATAGGTGTTGGAAAGGTATCGGAGAATTGAGATGATAGGTCTTCTAATTTTCTGATCTGGAAGAATTTACACATCGACATACCCACGTGCACGCACACTGAAGAAATCCGGCCCAAAAAAGGCGGTTCGTGCCCTAAAAAACGGATCGCAAGATTGAAAAACAAACTATTTCGCACTTATAGCTCAAATTTTCGGGCCAACTGATCCAATGGTCTGCAGTAAACATGCGCCTTGGCCATGGACCTGTTACAACATGATGCTAGGCTCATATTAGGGCAGAATCGTGAACAGAGCAAAGACAAAACTCACCCTATTGATGGTATTGACAGAGACTATAAACGTGAGTCGTAAAAAGCTCCGCTTGAGTAATTTTCATAGGTGTTGGAAAGGTATCGGAGAATTGAGATGGTAGGACTTCTAACTTTCCGATCCGAAGAATGTACACATCCACATAACCACGCATGAGCACTACAAATATCTAGCCCAAAAAAGGCAGTTCGTGCCCTCAAAAACTGATCGCAAGATTGAAAAAACAAACTATTTCGCACTTATAGCTTGAACTTTTCTGGGCCAACTGATCCGAATGGTCTGCAGAAACATGCGCCCTGGCCATGGACCTGTTACAACATGCTGCTAGGCTCACATTAGGGCAGAATCAGTGAATAGATAAAAGACAAAACTCACCCTATTGATGGTATTGACCGAGACTATAAACGTGAGGCAGAAAAAGCTCCGTTTGAGTAATTTTCATAGGTGTTGGAAAGGTATCGGAGAATTGAGATGGTAGGACTTCTAACTTTTCGATCTTGTCGGTGTACTAAGGTAGGGGTACCTCAAGACTTAACTTGTGCACGGTAGCCGCAGCCCCCACAAAGAAGATCCACTCAGATGCTTGCCGGAGACCGCTCCGCCCCTACCAAGCCATTCAAGAACAAAGTGTGCAAGACCAAAACTCAAGACCCCGCAAGAGGAGCTTGCCGAAGGCCATTCTGTGCTCAAGGCTATATTACTCCTGCAGATCCCCATGAGAGGAGCCTGCCGGGAGGACCAGAAGACCACATCACAGAAGACACGCCTCGGCGCCTGCAAGCGCTGCTTCGGGCAGGACCCGGGGCGGTAAGTCACAGAGCCCGACAAGCCCCGGTCCGCAAGATTAAGGCCCCGCAAGGTGCTTGCCGGGAGAGCTATGCTACGTGCCCGCACCCCAGCTCATTCGCCACGCTGCCGCCTCCAAATTTCTCCAGAGACGCGGGCGGTGGTGTGCTGCATGAAGGATGCGGCACTCCACGGTGGTGGCTTCACCGCCGGGCGGAAGAAGACGAATGGCGGAGCTTTTGGGCGACGGCGACGGGCATTTAATGCCCTTGTCCCTCTCTCGTCAAAAGTAGGTAGAAAGCATCGTAGCTGCACCGTTCAAGACTGCTCCAACTACCACCTCTTTACGCTTTTACCCCTCTACCTCACGCTGACACCGTCGCGACCCTTGCCCTATAAAAGGAGGCCCATGCACAACGAGAGGGGTTCCGATCATTCGCGACTCACAGAGAGGTTCGAACCCTTGGCAACTCTAGCGCTGGGATTCGCTGGTTTCGCATACACCACTCCACCGCTTTTGCTCGTGATTCTCGAGCAAGATCAAATACAACACAATGCAGCAAGAGGGTTTTACGCGACGATCGCGCCCGGCTGGGTAAAATCCTCTGCCCGCCTCGATCTGCTCTCCGCCGCAGCCTCCGCCTCCCATCAACACACGAAGGGGCCCTGCCCCATAGGTGCCGACGCCACCATCCCGCTGCCGACATCTCCGGCGCGCTGTAGGGGCGCCGAGGTTGTGCGAACCTGATCCGCGTCAAGGCCATTTTCATCAACCCTCCAGCCGTCACAAGAGCTTTCATCGACAATCGCGCCATGGCCTCAAGACGAGAGCTTCGAGGGTCGCAGACCCATCTCCGTTTTCCCCGCCGCCACCGGAGCCGACGGCAGCGGAGGAGACGCCGGTGGAAGGGTGGACACCGCGAGGGCGCCGCGGTGCCACCAGATCTGTGGATGTGGCGGAGGACCACGCCGCCCTCCGTAGAGGCCCACGCCCATCTCAGCGCACGACAACCCAGCCGCGCGCCGCGTTACGAAGATGGTGCCCGCATGCCGGGCTAGAACATGCCGGGTTCGCGGGATGCTCCGGACTGCTGTCCGAGCATGGGCAAAGCGGCGGTGCGGGACAAGACCGCTCCCTCCTATCGCTATTAGGAGTCCGAAAGACGCCCGCTCGCGCCGCCGCTTCCCGCCCCTACGCCCGCAAGCGTGTTCCTCGAGCGCTTACGCAGTCGCCGAGGACGCGCTTATCGAGCTCTAAGTCCGCGAGGACGGCTTCGTGTTTACTCCGACGAGCGCAGCTCTCGAACGCCTAAGCCCGGCCGAAGACAACTTTGGTGTTCGTTTCGCAAACGCACTCTCCCCGGAGTGCGCGCTGCCGCCAGAACGCACCATTGAGCACCTCCAGCGGGTGCGAGGAAGCAAGAAAAGAAAAGCTAAGTCGCCGCGCTTGCGCAGAAAGCACTTTTAATCTCATACTTTTATTCGTTATATCCTCTCGCATTCATCGCTTGTGCCCAAACCTCGCTACCGAGGAGCCTGCTCGTGGATAGCCGCACCTTACTTCGCTTCAACACACTCAACGAGTAAAAGAGCGAAGCGGCGACCAGCTTCGCACCTCGCTTCGCTCGAAGTCTGCTCAGCAAGTTAAGCGCTGTCGCGAACTAGACACGGCAAGGTTGCTTGCCGGAAGCGACGCCAGCCAGCGGGCTGCTGATGTCCCAGACTCAAGAAGCGCGCAAGCGCCGCAAGTTCCCTAAAAGCGTAAGGCGAAAGTGCACAAAGGATGCTGGGTAGAGGGTGTAACGCCGCAAGCCTTGCCGTGAGATGTCCTTGGTATGGGAGGCTTGGGCGCAAGAGGAGCCAAGTCGTGGCTCAGCTTACGCACTTGTTTTGTTTCCGAGTCCGCCAACAAACACAAGTGTGATGCAGCACCTTTATCTTGCTTCCGAGCCACGCCAGCAAGTTAAGTTGTCAGAATCGCCCGACAAGGTGGCTTGTCGGAAGCGACACCACCAGCGGGCTGTCCCGCATGCAAGCGTGTTCGCCCGCAAGCTCCCCCGAGAGCGAGAGTACAAACATACAAGGCAAAGCACGCATTGTTTTGCATAGTTAAGATTTATATACACATACATGTGCATTGAGCAATCGACATATCTACCTCAGCTATTTTCATGGCTAAAATTGCAGCAACAAGGAGAACCAAAAGACCTCGCCAACGACTAAGATCCGCAAGCCCGGTCGCCGGAGGCTGCGAAAAGCAAGGCTCTTCCTCGGCAAGCCAGCCCACTGGGCTGCGAACGCCAAGATTCGCCTCCGCAAGCTAGAGTTGCTGGGGCTGCTATTTCAGATAAGTTTTCATCCTCGCCATGCATCCTTTCATGGACCGGAGCTGCGGACTCACGCCTTTGAACGATCGTGTCTTGTAAAACCCGACGGAGGAACCGAAGTCGTGACCCAGCTATGCATTTGGTTTGTTTCCGAGCCCGCCAACAAACCTGGGTGCCGCTGCACCTCTATCTTGCTTCCGAGCCTGCTCAAAGAAGATAGACGTCAGAATCGCCCGACAAGGTTGCTTGCCGGGAGTGACACCACCAGCGGGCTGTCCCGCGGTCGCTAAGCGTGTTCGCCCCGGCAAGCTCCCCGATAGCGTAAGAACAAGCAAGACACGCGGTCAAGTAAAAGATTCAGTCCGGCAAGCTTTCCTTTCTTTTCATTAAAAACATCCAATTTAGTACAAGTCCATGAAGGATGAAAACATGATAGAGAGGATTACAAGTTCTTAATGCTGCTAATGCCCGAGGGCTTACAATATGAAAAGATAAGGTGCCCGTGATCCCTCTCCTGCTTTCTCTGCTCAGAGTTCAGAGGTAGGTCAGGAGCCCCGGCAAGATAGGCTTGCTGGGAGAGAAGACCCCGCAAGAAGAGCTTGTCGGGAAGGGCGAAGGAGCGACAAGGAGGGCGTGGCGGAGACGCCGCTGCGTTCTGTGGGCTGCAAGAAGGTGACGGGCATGGGGAACGATGCCCAAGAACCAGCGGCAAGCCCCTCAAGCCCGCCAAGAGCCACGGCGCCAGAAGACCCCAAGAGAACACCCTGGGCCGCCAGAGCTTGGCGGAGTCGGAGGCGAGGAGGCAGAGCTTGAAGACGGGTAGTGGGACGCCAAGACGCTGTCGAAGGCTACTCGCCTCGTGGTTGCGACACGAACGGCCTTGCCGCCACTCCCCTCTTCCTCTTCCGCAGCCTCCTACACCCGCCGCCAAGAAGACGGCCCCGGGAGTTCAGGAGCCCGCAACCCGTGAAGAAGGGGTTGCCGGTGGCGCTATGAGGCAGCGTGTCCGACGCCTAGTCGGGCCCGCCATCCCCTCGCCGTCGCTGCCGCCCCCTCCTCGCTCTCGCCGAGGAGGGGCCTCGCTATCCGAGGAGCTGTCCACACAGCAGCGCACCCGGGTTCCATAGTCGCCAAGACCTTGACGGCGAGGAGGTCACCATCCAAGAATTTGAAATGGAGGTGAACCCCGCCGCCAAGCTATGGATCCGGCGAACGCCTTCCACCTCGGTCGAAGAACATCACGCTGGGCTGGGGACACGACACTCACCCGAAAAGTGCCGCTGATCCCGCAGCCCCTCGCGCGTAGCTCCATCACGCCGGGCGGATCCGCCCCATTGCGCCCGCGAACGGGCCGCAACCGGAGGCGGCGGCGAGGCGCCCGGGCGGCTTGATGAAGAACTCCCAGGGTCATCTCCGGTGGACCGCGCTGTGGTCGAGACGCCGGG
The DNA here is from genome assembly GCA_021437245.1 of Aegilops speltoides. NCBI lineage: Eukaryota > Viridiplantae > Streptophyta > Magnoliopsida > Poales > Poaceae > Aegilops > Aegilops speltoides. The sequence continues at coordinate 51,839 of JAHHZJ010003091.1, read as the reverse complement.
CGACGGGGAGGCTCTCACCACGACCGCCTTTCCTCGACCGCCTCGGCCGCGCCTCGCCTCGATCATGCCACGCCTCCCTCCTTTCTCGTGGCGGCTCCGCCGCCACGGGAGCAGGATGGGGAATGGTGCGCTGCCGAAGCGACCAGCGCCACCGCCGAGGAACCGGGGTTCCCTCCTTCCATGACGGCAAGAAGAACAGAAGACGAAGGCAAGAGAAGAAGTGGATGAGTACGGCTGTTGGGCACCCCTTCTGCCCTATTTAAAGGGGCGGGTTGGGGGCTCAACCGCCCCGCCGCCAATCAGAAGCGAGGAGGCCAGAGGAGCGGGCCGACTCGCCTTCTCCGCCTGCGGACGGCTCGGTCTCCCACTTTCGCCGCCCACGACCCCCATGCATGAGGGCCATGGGCTAAAAAGCGGAGCCGAGCGACGGGTGAAGCGACCCTGCTCGCGCCAATCATCACGGGTGGGTGCCTTATCGATCGCATGCGCTGCCCCACGCCTCCCACGACGCCGCCGATGCACGCCAGCAGCAGCACGGGAAGGAGGCGGCAGACGCAGAACAGATTCGACGGGCCATGGGCTTCACAGACTGCAGAGCTGCTTTTGGCCTGGCCCAACAGCGCCGCACCGTAGGCGGCCCAGTTCCGGCTCTGTCGGTGTAGCTAAGGTAGGGGTACCTCAAGACTTCAACTTGTGCACGGGTAGCCGCAGCCCCCACAAAGAAGATCCATCAGATGCTTGCCGGAGACCGCTCCGCCCCTACCAAGCCATTCAAGAACAAAGTGTGCAAGACCAAAACTCAAGACCCCGCAAGAGGAGCTTGCCGGAAGGCCATTCCAGGCTCAAGGCTATATTACTCCTGCAGATCCCCGCGAGAGGAGCTGGCCGGGAGGACCAAGACCACATCACAGAAGACACGCCTGCGCCTGCGCCCTGCGGCAGGGACCCGGGGCGGTAAGTCACAGAGCCCGACAAGCCCCGGTCCGCAGATCAAGGCCCCGCAAGGTGCTTGCCGGGAGAGCTATGCACGCGCCCGCACCTCAGCCAGCTCATTCGCCCACGCTGCCGCCTCCAAATTTTCCCAGAGACGCTGCGGGTGGTGGTGGCTGCATGAAGGATGCGGTGGCACTCCACGGTGGTGGCTTCACGCCGTGGCGGAAGAAGACGAATGGCGGAGCTTTTGGCGACGGCGACGGGCATTTAATGCCCTTGTCCCTCTCACAAAAGTAGGTAGAAAGCACCGTAGCTGCACCGCTCCCGCAGACCGCTCCAACTACCACCTCTTTACGCTTTTACCCCTCTACCTCACGCTGACACCGTCGGTGACCCTTGCCCTATAAAAGGAGGCCCATGCACAACGAGGGGGTTCCGATCATTCGCGACTCACAGAGAGGTTCAACCCTTGGCAACTCTAGCGCTGGATTCGGCCGGTTTCGCACACCACTCACCGCTTTTGCTCGCATTCTCGAGCAAGATCAAATACAACACAATGCAGCAAGAGGGTTTTACGCGACGATCGCGCCCGGCTGGGTAAAATCCTCGCTGCCGCCCGATCTGCTCTCCGCGCAGCCTCCGCCTCCCACCGAACACACGAAGGGCCCTGCCCCATAGGTGCCGACGCGACCATCCCGCTACCGACATCTCCGAAGAATTTACACATCCACATACACACGCATGCGCACCGAAAATATCTAGCCCAAAAAGGCGTGTGTGCCTCAATATCGGATCGCAAGATTGAAAAACAAACTATTTCACACTTATAGCTTGAACTTTTCTGGGCCAACTGATCCGAATGGTCTGCAGAAACATGCGCCCTGGCCATGGACCTGTTACAACATGGTGCTAGGCTCACATTAGGGCAGAATCAGTGAATAGATAAAAGACAAAACTCACCCTATTGATGGTATTGACCGAGACTATAAACGTGAGGCAGAAAAAGCTCCGTTTGAGTAATTTTCATAGGTGTTGGAAAGGTATCGGAGAATTGAGATGGTAGGACTTCTAACTTTACGATCTGGAAGAATTTACACATCCACATACACACATGCATGCGCACTGAAAATATCTAGCCCAAAAAAGGCGGTCCGTGCCCTCAAAATCGGATCGCAAGATTGAAAAAACAAACTATTTCGCACTTATAGCTCGAAATTTTCTAGGCCAACCTATCCAATGGCCTGCAGTAAATATGCGCTTTGGCCATGGACCTGTTACAACATGGTGCTAGGCTCACATTACGGTAGAATCGTGAACAGAGAAAAGACAAAACTCACCCTATTGATGGTATTGACCGAGACTATAAACGTGAGTCGTAAAAAGCACCATTTGAGTAATTTTCATAGGTGTTGGAAAGGTATCGGAGAATTGAGATGATAGGACTTCTAATTTTCCGATCTGGAAGAATTTACACATCCACATACACACGTGCACACACACTGAAAAAATCTAGCCCAAAAAAGGCGGTTCATGCCCTAAAAAACGGATCGCAAGATTGAAAAAACAAACTATTTCGCACTTATAGCTCGAAATTTTCTGGGCCAACTGATCCGAATGGTCTGCAGAAACATGCACCTTGGCCATGGACCTGTTACAACATGATGCTAGGCTCATATTAGGGCAGAATCGGTGAACAGAGCAAAGACAAAACTCACCCTATTGATGGTATTGACAGAGACTATAAACGTGAGTCGTAAAAAGCTCCGCTTGAGTAATTTTCATAGGTGTTGGAAAGGTATCGGAGAATTGAGATGGTAGGACTTCTAACTTTCCGATCCGAAGAATGTACACATCCACATAACCACGCATGAGCACTACAAATATCTAGCCCAAAAAAGGCAATTCGTGCCCTCAAAAACGGATCGCAAGATTGAAAAAACAAACTATTTCGCACTTATAGCTTGAACTTTTCTCGGCCAACTGATCCGAATGGTCCGCAGAAACATGCGCCCTGGCCATGGACCTGTTACAACATGGTGCTAGGCTCCATTAGGGCAGAATCAGTGAATAGATAAAAGACAAAACTCACCCTATTGATGGTATTGACCGAGACTATAATCGTGAGGCAGAAAAAGCTCCGTTTGAATAATTTTCATAGGTGTTGGAAAGGTATCGGAGAATTGAGATGGTAGGACTTCTAACTTTTCGATCTGGAAGAATTTACACACCCACATACACACGTGCATGCGCACGGAAAATATCTAGCCCAAAAAAGGCGGTGTGTGCCCTCAATATCGGATCGCAAGATTGAAAAAACAAACTATTTCACACTTATAGCTTGAACTTTTCCGGGCCAACTGATCCAATGGTCTCATAAACATGCGCCTGGCCATGGACCTGTTACAACATGGTGCTAGGCTCACATTAGGGCAGAATCAGTGAATAGATAAAAGACAAAACTCACCCTATTGATGGTATTGACCGAGACTATAAACGTGAGGCAGAAAAAGCTCCGTTTGAGTAATTTTCATAGGTGTTGGAAAGGTATCGGAGAATTGAGATGGTAGGACTTCTAACTTTACGATCTGGAAGAATTTACACATCCACATACACACATGCATGCGCACTGAAAATATCTGGCCCAAAAAAGGCGGTCCGTGCCCTCAAAATCGGATCGCAAGATTGAAAAAACAAACTATTTCGCACTTATAGCTCGAAATTTTCTAGGCCAACCTATCCGAATGGCCTGCAGAAATATGCGCCTTGGCCATGGACCTGTTACAACATGGTGCTAGGCTCACATTACGGTAGAATCGGTGAACAGAGAAAAGACAAAACTCACCCTATTGATGGTATTGACCGAGACTATAAACGTGAGTCAGAAAAAAGCACCATTTGAGTAATTTTCATAGGTGTTGGAAAGGTATCGGAGAATTGAGATGATAGGACTTCTAATTTTCCGATCTGGAAGAATTTACACATCCACATACACACGTGCACACACACTGAAAAAATCTAGCCCAAAAAAGGCGGTTCATGCCCTAAAAAACGGATCGCAAGATTGAAAAAACAAACTATTTCGCACTTATAGCTCGAAATTTTCTGGGCCAACTGATCCAAATGGTCTGCAGAAACATGCACCTTGGCCATGGACCTGTTACAACATGATGCTAGGCTCATATTAGGGCAGAATCGGTGAACAGAGCAAAGACAAAACTCACCCTATTGATGGTATTGACAGAGACTATAAACGTGAGTCAGAAAAAGCTCCGTTTGAGTAATTTTCATAGGTGTTGGAAAGGTATCGGAGAATTGAGATGGTAGGACTTCTAACTTTCCGATCTGGAAGAATGTACACATCCACATAACCACGCATGAGCACTACAAATATCTAGCCCAAAAAGGCAGTTCGTGCCTCAAAAACGGATCGCAAGATTGAAAAACAAACTATTTCGCACTTATAGCTTGAACTTTTCTCGCCAACTGATCCAATGGTCTGCAGAAACATGCGCCTGGCCATGGACCTGTTACAACATGGTGCTAGGCTCACATTAGGGCAGAATCAGTGAATAGATAAAAGACAAAACTCACCCTATTGATGGTATTGACCGAGACTATAAACGTGAGGCGTAAAAAGCCCGCTTGAGTAATTTTCATAGGTGTTGGAAAGGTATCGGAGAATTGAGATGGTAGGACTTCTAACTTTTCGATCCGAAGAATTTACACATCCACATACACACGCATGTGCACTGAAAATATCTAGCCCAAAAAAGGCGGTGCGTGCCCTCAAAATCGGATCGCAAGATTGAAAAAACAAACTATTTCGCACTTATAGCTTGAACTTTTCTGGGCCAACTGATCCGAATGGTCTGCAGAAACATGTGCCCTGGCCATGGACCTGTTACAACATGGTGCTAGGCTCACATTAGGGCAGAATCAGTGAATAGATAAAAGACAAAACTCACCCTATTGATGGTATTGACCGAGACTATAAACGTGAGGCAGAAAAAGCTCCGTTTGAGTAATTTTCATAGGTGTTGGAAAGGTATCGGAGAATTGAGATGGTAGGACTTCTAACTTTCCGATCTGGAAGAATGTACACATCCACATAACCACGTGCATGAGCACTAAAAATATCTAGCCCAAAAAAGGCAATTCGTGCCCTCAAAAACGGATCGCAAGATTGAAAAAACAAACTATTTCGCACTTATAGCTTGAACTTTTCTGGGACAACTGATCCGAATGGTCTGCGGAAACATGCGCCTTGGCCATGGACCTGTTACAACATGGTGCTAGGCTCACATTAGGGCAGAATCAGTGAAGAGATAAAAGACAAAACTCACCCTATTGATGGTATTGACCGAGACTATAAACGTGAGGCAGAAAAAGCTCCGTTTGAGTAATTTTCATAGGTGTTGGAAAGGTATCGGAGAATTGAGATGGTAGGACTTCTAACTTTTCGATCTGGAAGAATTTACACATCCACATACACACATGCATGCGCACTGAAAATATCTAGCCCAAAAAAGGCGGTGCGTGCCCTCAAAATCGGATCGCAAGATTGAAAAAACAAACTATTTCGCACTTATAGCTTGAACTTTTCTGGGCCAACTGATCCGAATGGTCTGCAGAAACATGCGCCTTGGCCATGGACCTATTACAACATGATGCTAGGCTCATATTAGGGCAGAATCGGTGAACAGAGCAAAGACAAAACTCACCCTATTGATGGTATTGACAGAGACTATAAACGTGAGTCAGAAAAAGCTCCGTTTGAGTAATTTTCATAGGTGTTGGAAAGGTATCGGAGAATTGAGATGGTAGGACTTCTAACTTTCCGATCTGGAAGAATGTACACATCCACATAACCACGTGCATGAGCACTACAAATATCTAGCCCAAAAAGGCAGTTCGTGCCTCAAAAACGGATCGCAAGATTGAAAAACAAACTATTTCGCACTTATAGCTTGAACTTTTCTCGGCCAACTGATCCAATGGTCTGCAGTAAACATGCGCCTGGCCATGGACCTGTTACAACATGGTGCTGGGCTCACATTAGGGCAGAATCAATGAATAGATAAAAGACAAAACTCACCCTATTGATGGTATTGACCGAGACTATAATCGTGAGGCAGAAAAAGCTCCGTTCGAGTAATTTTCATAGGTGTTGGAAAGGTATCGGAGAATTGAGATGGTAGGACTTCTAACTTTTCGATCTGGAAGAATTTACACATCCACATACACATGTGCATGCGCACTGAAAATATCTAGCCCAAAAAAGGCGGTGCGTGCCCTCAAAATCGGATCGCAAGATTGAAAAAACAAACTATTTCGCACTTATAGCTTGAACTTTTCTGGGCCAACTGATCCGAATGGTCTGCAGAAACATGCGCCCTGGCCATGGACCTGTTACCACATGGTGCTAGGCTCACATTAGGGCAGAATCAGAGAATAGATAAAAGACAAAACTCACCCTATTGATGGTATTGACCGAGACTATAAACGTGAGGCAGAAAAAGCTCCGTTTGAGTAATTTTCATAAGTGTTGGAAAGGTATCGGAGAATTGAGATGGTAGGACTTCTAACTTTTCGATCTGGAAGAATTTACACATCCACATACACACATGCATGAGCACTGAAAATATCTAGCCCAAAAAAGGCAGTCCGTGCCCTCAAAATCCGATCGCAAGATTGAAAAAACAAACTATTTCGCACTTATAGCTCGAAATTTTCTAGGCCAACCTATCCGAATGGCCTGCAGAAATATGCGCCTTGGCCATGGACCTGTTACAACATGGTGCTAGGCTCACATTACGGTAGAATCGGTGAACAAAGAAAAGACAAAACTCACCATATTGATGGTATTGACCGAGACTATAAACGTGAGTCAGAAAAAAGCACCATTTGAGTAATTTTCATAGGTGTTGGAAAGGTATCGGAGAATTGAGATGATAGGACTTCTAATTTTCCGATCCGGAAGAATTTACACATCCACATACACACGCACGCACAATCGAAAAATCTAGCCCAAAAAGGCAGTTCATGCCCTCAAAAACGGATCGCAAGATTGAAAAACAAACTATTTCGCACTTATAGCTCAAATTTTCGGGCCAATCGATCCAATGGTCTGCGAAAACATGCGCCTTGGCCATGGACCTGTTACAACATGATGCTAGGCTCATATTAGGGCAGAATCGGTGAACAGAGCAAAGACAAAACTCACCCTATTGATGGTATTGACAGAGACTATAAACGTGAGTCGTAAAAAGCTCCGCTTGAGTAATTTTCATAGGTGTTGGAAAGGTATCGAGAATTGAGATGGTAGGACTTCTAACTTTCCGATCCGGAAGAATGTACGATCCACATAACCACGCATGAGCACTACAAATATCTAGCCCAAAAAGGCAGTTCGTGCCTCAAAAACGGATCGCAAGATTGAAAAAACAAACTATTTCGCACTTATAGCTTGAACTTTTCTGGGCCAACTGATCCGAATGGTCTGCAGAAACATGCGCCCTGGCCATGGACCTGTTACAACATGGTGCTAGGCTCACATTAGGGCAGAATCAGTGAATAGATAAAAGACAAAACTCACCCTATTGATGGTATTGACCGAGACTATAAACGTGAGGCAGAAAAAGCTCCGTTTGAGTAATTTTCATAGGTGTTGGAAAGGTATCGGAGAATTGAGATGGTAGGACTTCTAACTTTTCGATCTGGAAGAATTTACACATCCACATACACACGTGCATGCGCACTGAAAATATCTAGCCCAAAAAAGGCGGTTCGTGCCCTCAAAATCGGATCGCAAGATTGAAAAAACAAACTATTTCACACTTATAGCTTGAACTTTTCTGGGCCAACTGATCCGAATGGTCTGCAGAAACATGCGCCCTGGCCATGGACCTGTTACAACATGGTGCTAGGCTCACATTAGGGCAGAATCAGTGAATAGATAAAAGACAAAACTCACCCTATTGATGGTATTGACCGAGACTATAAACGTGAGGCAGAAAAAGCTCCGTTTGAGTAATTTTCATAGGTGTTGGAAAGGTATCGGAGAATTGAGATGGTAGGACTTCTAACTTTTCGATCTGGAAGAATTTACACATCCACATACACACGTGCATGCGCACTGAAAATATCTAGCCCAAAAAAGGCGGTCCGTGCCCTCAAAATCGGATCGCAAGATTGAAAAAACAAACTATTTCGCACTTATAGCTCGAAATTTTCTAGGCCAACCTATCCGAATGGCCTGCAGAAATATGCGCCTTGGCCATGGACCTGTTACAACATGGTGCTAGGCTCACATTAGGGAGGAATCGGTGAACAGAGAAAAGACAAAACTCACCCTATTGATGGTATTGACCGAGACTATAAACGTGAGTCAGAAAAAAGCACCGTTTGAGTAATTTTCATAGGTGTTGGAAAGGTATCAGAGAATTGAGATGATAGGACTTCTAATTTTCCGATCTGGAAGAATTTACACATCCACATACACACATGCACGCACACTGAAAAAATCTAGCCCAAAAAAGGCGGTTCATGCCCTAAAAAATGGATCGCAAGATTGAAAAAAAAGACAAACTATTTTGCACTTATAGCTCAAATTTTCGGGTTGGAACTGATCCAATGGTCTGCAGAACATACATGCGCTTTGGCCATGGACCTATTACAACATGATGCTAGGCTCATATTAGGAAGAATCGTGAACAGAGCAAAGACAAAACTCACCCTATTGATGGTATTGACAGAGACTATAAACGTGAGTCGTAAAAAGCTCCGCTTGAGTAATTTTCATAGGTGTTGGAAAGGTATCGGAGAATTGAGATGGTAGGACTTCTAACTTTCGATCCGGAAGAATTTACACATCCACATACACACATGCATGCGCACTGAAAATATCTAGCCCAAAAAGGCGGTCCGTGCCTCAAAATCGGATCGCAAGATTGAAAAACAAACTATTTCGCACTTATAGCTCAAATTTTCTAGGCCAACCTATCCGAATGGCTCGCAGAAATATGCGCTTTGGCCATGGACCTGTTACAACATGGTGCTAGGCTCACATTAGGGCAGAATCGGTGAACAGAGAAAAGACAAAACTCACCCTATTGATGGTATTGACCGAGACTATAAACGTGAGTCGTAAAAAGCACCATTTGAGTAATTTTCATAGGTGTTGGAAAGGTATCGGAGAATTGAGATGATAGGACTTCTAATTTTCCGATCTTGAAAAACTAACTATTTCGCACTTATAGAAGAATTTACACATCCACATACACAAAACTCACCCTATTGCACGCACAAAAGCCCGCTTGAGTAATTTTCATAGGTGTTGGAAAGGTATCTAGCCCAAAAAAGGCGGTTCAAATGCCCGTGCCTCAAAAATGGATCGCAAGATTGAAAAACAAACTATTTCGCACTTATAGCTCAAATTTTCGGGCCAACTGATCCGAATGGTCTGCAGCGCCTAAACATGCGCCTTGGCCATGGACCTGTTACAACATGATGCTAGGCTCATATTAGGGCAGAATCGGTGAACAGAGCAAAGACAAAACTCACCCTATTGATGGTATTGACGAGACTATAAACGTGAGTCGTAAAAAGTCCGCTTGAGTAATTTTCATAGGTGTTGGAAAGGTATCGGAGAATTGAGATGGTAGGACTTCTAACTTTCCGATCCGAAGAATGTACACATCCACATAACCACGCATGAGCACTACAAATATCTAGCCCAAAAAAGGCAGTTCGTGCCCTCAAAAACGGATCGCAAGATTGAAAAAACAAACTATTTCGCACTTATAGCTTGAACTTTTCTTGGCCAACTGATCCGAATGGTCTGCAGAAACATGCGCCCTGGCCATGGACCTGTTACAACATGGTGCTAGGCTCACAATAGGGCAGAATCAGTGAATAAATAAAAGACAAAACTCACCCTATTGATGGTATTGACCGAGACTATAAACGTGAGGCAGAAAAAGCTCCGTTTGAGTAATTTTCATAGGTGTTGGAAAGGTATCGGAGAATTGAGATGGTAGGACTTCTAACTTTTCGATCTGGAAGAATTTACACATCCACATACACACGCATGCACACGAAAATATCTAGCCCAAAAAGGCGGTTCGTGCCTCTAAAAATCGGATCGCAAGATTGAAAAACAAACTATTTCGCACTTATAGCTTGAACTTTTCTGGGCCAACTGATCCGAATGGTCTGCAGAAACATGCGACCTGGCCATGGACCTGTTACAACATGGTGCTAGGCTCACATTAGGGCAGAATCAGTGAATAGATAAAAGACAAAACTCACCCTATTGATGGTATTGACCGAGACTATAAACGTGAGGCGTAAAAAGCCCGCTTGAGTAATTTTCATAGGTGTTGGAAAGGTATCGAGAATTGAGATGGTAGGACTTCTAACTTTTCGATCCGAAGAATTTACACATCCACATACACACATGCATGCGCACTGAAAATATCTAGCCCAAAAAGGCGGTCCGTGCCTCAAAATCGGATCGAAGATTGAAAAAACAAACTATTTCGCACTTATAGCTCGAAATTTTCTAGGCCAACCTATCCGAATGGCCTGCAGAAATATGCGCCCTGGCCATGGACCTGTTACAACATGGTGCTAAGCTCACGTTAGGGCAGAATCAGTGAATAGATAAAAGATAAAACTCACCCTATTGATGGTATTGACCGAGACTATAAACGTGAGGCAGAAAAAGCTCCGTTTGAGTAATTTTCATAGGTGTTGGAAAGGTATCGGAGAATTGAGATGATAGGACTTCTAATTTTCCGATCTGGAAGAATTTACACATCCACATACACACGCAGCACGCACAATCAAGAAATCCAGCCCAAAAAGGCGGTTCGTGCCCTCAAAAATGGATCGCAAGATTGAAAACAAACTATTTCGCACTTATAGCTCAAATTTTCTCGGGCCAACTGATCCAATGGTCTGCAAAAACATGCGCCTTGGCCATGGACCTGTTACAACATGATGCTAGGCTCATATTAGGGCAGAATCGTGAACAGAGCAAAGACAAAACTCACCCTATTGATGGTATTGACAGAGACTATAAACGTGAGTCGTAAAAAGCTCGCTTGAGTAATTTTCATAGGTGTTGGAAAGGTATCGAGAATTGAGATGGTAGGACTTCTAACTTTCCGATCCGGAAGAATGTACACAACCACATAACCATGTGCATGAGCACTACAAATATCTAGCCGAAAAAAGGCGGTTCGTGCCCTCAAAAACGGATCGCAAGATTGAAAAAACAAACTATTTCGCACTTATAGCTCGAAATTTTCTCGGCCAACTGATCCAATGGTCTGCAGAAAACATGCGCCTTGGCCATGGACCTGTTACAACATGATGCTAGGCTCATATTAGGGCAGAATCGGTGAACAGAGCAAAGACAAAACTCACCCTATTGATGGTATTAACAGAGACTATAAACGTGGGTCAGAAAAAGCTCCGTTTGAGTAATTTTCATAGGTGTTGGAAAGGTATCGAGAATTGAGATTGTAGGACTTCTAACTTTCCGATCCGGAAGAATGTACACATCCACATAACCACGCATGAGCACTACAAATATCTAGCCCAAAAAGGCGTTCGTGCCTCAAAAACGGATCGCAAGATTGAAAAACAAACTATTTCGCACTTATAGCTTGAACTTTTCTTGGCCAACTGATCTGAATGGTCTGCAGAAACATGCGCCCTGGCCATGGACCTATTACAACATGGTGCTAGGCTCACAATAGGGCAGAATCAGTGAATAAATAAAAGACAAAACTCACCCTATTGATGGTATTGACCGAGACTATAAACGTGAGGCAGAAAAAGCTCCGTTTGAGTAATTTTCATAGGTGTTGGAAAGGTATCAGAGAATTGAGATGGTAGGACTTCTAACTTTTCGATCCGGAAGAATTTACACATCCACATACACACATGCATGCCATCGAAAATATCTAGCCCAAAAAGGCGGTTCGTGCCTCAAAAATCGGATCGCAAGATTGAAAAACAAACTATTTCGCACTTATAGCTTGAACTTTTCTGGCCAACTGATCCAATGGTCTGCAGAAACATGCGCCCTGGCCATGGACCTGTTACAACATGGTGCTAGGCTCACATTAGGGCAGAATCAGTGAATAGATAAAAGACAAAACTCACCCTATTGATGGTATTGACCGAGACTATAAACGTGAGGCAGAAAAAGCTCCGTTTGAGTAATTTTCATAGGTGTTGGAAAGGTATCAGAGAATTGAGATGGTAGGACTTCTAACTTTTCGATCTGGAAGAATTTACACATCCACATACACACATGCATGCGCACTGAAAATATCTAGCCCAAAAAAGGCGGTCCGTGCCCTCAAAATCGGATCGCAAGATTGAAAAAACAAACTATTTCGCACTTATAGCTCGAAATTTTCTAGGCCAACCTATCCGAATGGTCTCAGTAAATATGCGCTGGCCATGGACCTGTTACAACATGGTGCTAAGCTCACATTAGGGCAGAATCAGTGAATAGATAAAAGATAAAACTCACCCTATTGATGGTATTGACCGAGACTATAAACGGAGGCGTAAAAAGCCCGCTTGAGTAATTTTCATAGGTGTTGGAAAGGTATCGGTTGAGATGATAGGACTTCTAATTTTCCGATCCGAAGAATTTACACATCCACATACACACGCACGCACACCGAAGAAATCCAGCCCAAAAAGGCGGTTCGTGCCCTCAAAAATGGATCGCAAGATTGAAAAACAAACTATTTCGCACTTATAGCTCAAATTTTCGGGCCAACTGATCCGAATGGTCTCAGTAAACATGCGCTTTGGCCATGGACCTGTTACAACATGATGCTAGGCTCATATTAGGGCAGAATCGGTGAACAGAGCAAAGACAAACTCACCCTATTGATGGTATTGACAGAGACTATAAACGTGAGTCGTAAAAAGCTCGCTTGAGTAATTTTCATAGGTGTTGGAAAGGTATCGAGAATTGAGATGGTAGGACTTCTAACTTTCCGATCCGAAGAATGTACACAACCACATAACCATGTGCATGAGCACTACAAATATCTAGCCCAAAAAAGGCGGTTTGTGCCCTCAAAAACGGATCGCAAGATTGAAAAAACAAACTATTTCGCACTTATAGCTCGAAATTTTCTGGGCCAACTGATCCGAATGGTCTGCAGAAACATGCGCCTTGGCCATTGACCTGTTACAACATGATGCTAGGCTCATATTAGGGCAGAATCGATGAACAGAGCAAAGACAAAACTCACCCTATTGATGGTATTAAAAAAGACTATAAACGTGGGTCAGAAAAAGCTCCGTTTGAGTAATTTTCATAGGTGTTGGAAAGGTATCGAAGAATTGAGATGGTAGGACTTCTAACTTTCCGATATGGAAGAATGTACACATCCACATAACCACGTGCATGAGCACTACAAATATCTAGCCCAAAAAAGGCAGTTCGTGCCCTCAAAAACGGATCGCAAGATTGAAAAAACAAACTATTTCGCACTTATAGCTTGAACTTTTCTTGGCCAACTGATCCGAATGGTCTGCAGAAACATGCGCCCTGGCCATGGACCTGTTACAACATGGTGCTAGGCTCACAATAGGGAAGAATCAGTGAATAAATAAAAGACAAAACTCACCCTATTGATGGTATTGACCGAGACTATAAACGTGAGGCAGAAAAAGCTCCGTTTGAGTAATTTTCATAGGTGTTGGAAAGGTATCAGAGAATTGAGATGGTAGGACTTCTAGCTTTTCGATCTGGAAGAATTTACACATCCACATACACACGTGCATGCCACTGAAAATATCTAGCCCAAAAAAGGCGGTGCGTGCCCTAAAAATCGGATCGCAAGATTGAAAAAACAAACTATTTCGCACTTATAGCTTGAACTTTTCTGGGCCAACTGATCCGAATGGTCTGCAGAGAAATGCGCCCTGGCCATGGACCTATTACAACATGGTGCTAGGCTCACATTAGGGCAGAATCAGTGAATAGATAAAAGACAAAACTCACCCTATTGATGGTATTGACCGAGACTATAAACGTGAGGCGTAAAAAGCCCGCTTGAGTAATTTTCATAGGTGTTGGAAAGGTATCAGAGAATTGAGATGGTAGGACTTCTAACTTTTCGATCTGGAAGAATTTACACATCCACATACACACATGCATGTGCACTGAAAATATCTAGCCCAAAAAAGGCGGTCCGTGCCCGCAAAATTGGATCGGAAGATTGAAAAAACAAACTATTTCGCACTTATAGCTCGAAATTTTCTAGGCCAACCTATCCGAATGGCCTGCAGAAATATGCGCCCTGGCCATGGACCTGTTACAACATGGTGCTAAGCTCACGTTAGGGCAGAATCAGTGAATAGATAAAAGATAAAACTCACCCTATTGATGGTATTGACCGAGACTATAAACGTGAGGCAGAAAAAGCTCCGTTTGAGTAATTTTCATAGGTGTTGGAAAGGTATCGAAGAATTGAGATGATAGGACTTCTAATTTTCCGATCTGGAAGAATTTACACATCCACATACACACGTGCACGCACACTGAAGAAATCCAGCCCAAAAAAGGCGGTTCGTGCCCTCAAAAACGGATCGCAAGATTGAAAAAACAAACTATTTCGCACTTATAGCTCGAAATATTCTGGTCCAACTGATCCGAATGGTCTGCAGAAACATGCGCCTTGGCCATGGACCTATTACAACATGATGCTAGGCTCATATTAGGGCAGAATCGGTGAACAGAGCAAAGACAAAACTCACCCTATTGATGGTATTCACAGAGACTATAAACGTGAGTCAAAAAAAGCTCCGTTTGAGTAATTTTCATAGGTGTTGGAAAGGTATCGGAGAATTGAGATGGTAGGACTTCTAACTTTCCGATCTGGAAGAATGTACACAACCACATAACCATGTGCATGAGCACTACAAATATCTAGCCCAAAAAAGGCGGTTCGTGCCCTCAAAAACGGATCGCAAGATTGAAAAAACAAACTATTTCGCACTTATAGCTTGAACTTTTCTGGGCCAACTGATCCGAATGGTCTGCAGAAACATGCGCCCTGGCCATGGACCTGTTACAACATGGTGCTAGGCTCACATTAGGGCAGAATCAGTGAATAGATAAAAGACAAAACTCACCCTATTGATGGTATTGACCGAGACTATAAACGTGAGGCAGAAAAAGCTCCGTTTGATTAATTTTCATAGGTGTTGGAAAGGTATCGGAGAATTGAGATGATAGGACTTCTAATTTTCCGATCTGGAAGAATTTACACATCCACATACACACGTGCACGCGCACTGAAGAAATCCAGCCCAAAAAAGGCGGTCCGTGCCCTAAAAACCGGATCGCAAGATTGAAAAAACAAACTATTTCGCACTTATAGCTCGAAATTTTCTAGGCCAACCTATCCGAATGGTCTGCAGAAACATGCGCCTTGGCCATGGACCTGTTACAACATGGTGCTAGGCTCATATTAGGGCAGAATCGGTGAACAGAGCAAAGACAAAACTCACCCTATTGATGGTATTGACAGAGACTATAAACGTGAGTCAGAAAAAGCTCCGTTTGAGTAATTTTCATAGGTGTTGGAAAGGTATCGGAGAATTGAGATGGTAGGACTTCTAACTTTCCGATCCGAAGAATGTACACATCCACATAACCACGCATGAGCACTACAAATATCTAGCCCAAAAAAGGCGGTTCGTGCCCTCAAAAACGGATCGCAAGATTGAAAAAACAAACTATTTCGCACTTATAGCTCGAAATTTTCTAGGCCAACCTATCCGAATGGTCTGCAGAAACATGCGCCTTGGCCATGGACCTGTTACAACATGGTGCTAGGCTCATATTAGGGCAGAATCGGTGAACAGAGCAAAGACAAAACTCACCCTATTGATGGTATTGACAGAGACTATAAACGTGAGTCAGAAAAATCTCGGTTTGAGTAATTTTCATAGGTGTTGGAAAGGTATCGGAGAATTGAGATGGTAGGACTTCTAACTTTCCAATCTGGAAGAATGTACACAACCACATAACCATGTGCATGAGCACTACAAATATCTAGCCCAAAAAAGGCGGTTCGTTCCCTCAAAAACGAATCGCAAGATTGAAAAAACAAACTATTTCGCACTTATAGCTTGAACTTTTCTGGGCCAACTGATCCGAATGGTCTGCAGAAACATGCGCCCTGGCCATGGACCTGTTACAACATGGTGCTAGGCTCACATTAGGGCAGAATCAGTGAATAGATAAAAGACAAAACTCACCCAATTGATGGTATTGACCGAGACTATAAACGTGAGGCAGAAAAAGCTCCGTTTGATTAATTTTCATAGGTGTTGGAAAGGTATCGGAGAATTGAGATGATAGGACTTCTAATTTTCTGATCTGAAAGAATTTACACATCCACATACACACTTGCACGCGCACTGAAGAAATCCAGCCCAAAAAAGGCGGTCCGTGCCCTAAAAACCGGATCGCAAGATTGAAAAAACAAACTATTTCGCACTTATAGCTCAAATTTTCTAGGCCAACCTATCCAATGGTCTGCAGTAAACATGCGCCTGGCCATGGACCTGTTACAACATGGTGCTAGGCTCATATTAGGGCAGAATCGTGAACAGAGCAAAGACAAAACTCACCCTATTGATGGTATTGACAGAGACTATAAACGTGAGTCAGAAAAATCTCCGTTTGAGTAATTTTCATAGGTGTTGGAAAGGTATCAGAGAATTGAGATGGTAGGACTTCTAACTTTCCGATCTGGAAGAATGCACACATCCACATAACCACATGCATGAGCACTACAAATATCTAGCCCAAAAAAGGTGGTTCGTGCCCTCAAAAACGGATCGCAAGATTGAAAAACAAACTATTTCGCACTTATAGCTTGAATTTTCCGGGCCAACTGATCCAATGGTCTGCACAAACATGCGCCCTGGCCATGGACCTGTTACAACATGGTGCTAGGCTCACATTAGGGCAGAATCAGTGAATAGATAAAAGACAAACTCACCCTATTGATGGTATTGACCGAGACTATAAACATGAGGCAGAAAAAGCTCTGTTTGAGTAATTTTCATAGGTGTTGGAAAGGTATCGAAGAATTGAGATGGTAGGACTTCTAACTTTCGATCCGGAAGAATTTAGACATCCACATACACACGCATGCGCGCACTGAAAATATCTAGCCCAAAAAGGCGGTTCGTGCCTCAAAATCGGATCGCAAGATTGACAAAACAAACTATTTCGCACTTATAGCTTGAACTTTTCGGGCCAACTGATCCAATGGTCTGCAGAAACATGCGCCTGGCCATGGACCTGTTACAACATGGTGCTAGGCTCACATTAGGGCAGAATCAGTGAATAAATAAAAGACAAAACTCACCCTATTGATGGTATTGACCGAGACTATAAACGTGAGGCGTAAAAAGCCCGCTTGAGTAATTTTCATAGGTGTTGGAAAGGTATCGAGAATTGAGATGATAGGACTTCTAATTTTCCGATCCGAAGAATTTACACATCCACATACACACGCATGCACACTGAAAAAATCTAGCCCAAAAAAGGCGGTTCATGCCCTCAAAAACGGATCGCAAGATTGAAAAAACAAACTATTTCGCACTTATAGCTCGAAATTTCCTGGGCCAACTGATCCAAATGGTCTGCAGAAACATGCGCCCTGGCCATGGACCTATTACAACATGGTGCTAGGCTCATATTAGGGCAGAATTGGTGAACAGAGCAAAGACAAAACTCACCCTATTGATGGTATTGACAGAGACTATAAACGTGAGTCAGAAAAAGCTCCGTTTGAGTAATTTTCATAGGTGTTGGAAAGGTATCGGAGAATTGAGATGGTAGGACTTCTAACTTTCCGATCTGGAAGAATGTACACATCCACATAACCACATGCATGAGCACTACAAATATCTAGCCCAAAAAAGGCGGTTCGTGCCCTCAAAAACGGATTGCAAGATTGAAAAAACAAACTATTTCGCACTTATATCCCGAAATTTTCTGGGCCAACTGATCCGAATGGTCTGCAGAAACATGCGCCCTGGCCATGGACCTCTTACAACATGGTGCTAGGCTCACATTAGGGCAGAATCAGTGAATAGATAAAAGACAAAACTCACCCTATTGATGGTATTGACCGAGACTATAAACGTGAGGCAGAAAAAGCTCCGTTTGAGTAATTTTCATAGGTGTTGGAAAGGTATCGGAGAATTGAGATGGTAGGACTTCTAACTTTTCGATCTGGAAGAATTTACACATCCACATACACACGCATGCGCACTGAAAATATCTAGCCCAAAAAGGCGGTTCGTGCCTCAAAATCGGATCGCAAGATTGAAAAACAAACTATTTCGCACTTATAGCTTGAACTTTTCGGGCCAACTGATCCAATGGTCTGCAAAACATGCGCCTGGCCATGGACCTGTTATAACATGGTGCTAGGCTCACATTAGGGCAGAATCAGTGAATAGATAAAAGATAAAACTCACCCTATTGATGGTATTGACCGAGACTATAAACGTGAGTCGTAAAAAGCCCGCTTGAGTAATTTTCATAGGTGTTGGAAAGGTATCGAGAATTGAGATGATAGGACTTCTAATATCCCGATCTGAAAAATTTACACATCCACATACACACGTGACGCACACCAAAATATCTAGCCCAAAAAGGCGTTCATGCCCTAAAAACGGATCGCAAGATTGAAGAAACAAACTATTTCGCACTTATAGCTCGAAATTTTTCTGGGCCAACTGATCCGAATGGTCTGCAGAAACATGCGCCTTGGCCATGGACCTGTTACAACATGATGCTAGGCTCACATTAGGGCAGAATTGGTGAAGAGAGAAAAGACAAAACTCAACCTATTGATGGTATTGACAGAGACTATAAACGTGAGTCAGATAAAGCTCCGTTTGAGTAATTTTCATAGGTGTTGGAAAGGTATCGGAGAATTGAGATGGTAGGACTTCTAACTTTCCGATCTGGAAGAATGTACACATCCACATACCCACGTGCATGAGCACTGCAAATATCTAGCCCAAAAAAGGCGGTTCGTGCCCTAAAAAACGGATCGCAAAATTGAAAAAACAAACTATTTCGCACTTATAGCTTGAACTTTTCTGGGCCAACTGATCCGAATGGTCTGCAGAAACATGCGCCCTGACCATGGACCTGTTACAACATGGTGCTAGGCTCACGTTAGGGCAGAATCGGTGAACAGAGAAAAGACAAAACTCACCCTATTGATGGTATTAATCGAGACTATAAACGTGAGTCAGTAAAAAAGCACCATTTGAGTAATTTTCATAGGTGTTGGAAAGGTATCGGAGAATTGAGATGATAGGACTTCTAATTTTCCGATCCGAAGAATTTACACATCCACAAACACACGCAGCACGCACACTGAACAAATCTAGCCCAAAAAGGCGGTTCGTGCCTCAAAAACGGATCGCAAGATTGAAAAACAAACTATTTCGCACTTATAGCTCAAATTTTCGGGCCAACTGATCCAATGGTCTGCAGAAACATGCGCCTTGGCCATGGACCTGTTACAACATGATGCTAGGCTCATATTAGGGCAGAATCGGTGAACAGAGCAAAGACAAAACTCACCCTATTGATGGTATTGACAGAGACTATAAACGTGAGTCAGAAAAAGCTCCGTTTGAGTAATTTTCATAGGTGTTGGAAAGGTATCGGAGAATTGAGATGGTAGGACTTCTAACTTTCCAATCTGGAAGAATGTACACATCCACATAACCACGCATGAGCACTACAAATATCTAGCCCAAAAAGGCGGTTCGTGCCTCAAAACGGATTGCAAGATTGAAAAACAAACTATTTCGCACTTATATCCCAAATTTTCTCGGGCCAACTGATCCAATGGTCTGCAGAAACATGCGCCTGGCCATGGACCTCTTACAACATGGTGCTAGGCTCACATTAGGGCAGAATCAGTGAATAGATAAAAGACAAAACTCACCCTATTGATGGTATTGACCGAGACTATAAACGTGAGGCGTAAAAGCTCCGCTTGAGTAATTTTCATAGGTGTTGGAAAGGTATCGAGAATTGAGATGGTAGGACTTCTAACTTTTCGATCCGGAAGAATTTACACATCCACATACACACGTGCATGCGCACTGAAAATATCTAGCCCAAAAAAGGCGGTTCGTGCCCTCAAAATCGGATCGCAAGATTGAAAAAACAAACTATTTCGCACTTATAGCTTGAACTTTTCTGGGCCAACTGATCCGAATGGTCTGCAGAAACATGCGCCCTGGCCATGGACCTGTTATAACATGGTGCTAGGCTCACGTTAGGGCAGAATCAGTGAATAGATAAAAGATAAAACTCACCCTATTGATGGTATTGACCGAGACTATAAACGTGAGTCAGAAAAAAGCTCCGTTTGAGTAATTTTCATAGGTGTTGGAAAGGTATCAGAGAATTGAGATGATAGGACTTCTAATATCCCGATCTGGAAAAATTTACACATCCACATACACACGTGGACGCGCACCGAAAATATCTAGCCCAAAAAAGGCGGTTCATGCCCTAAAAAACGGATCGCAAGATTGAAGAAACAAACTATTTCGCACTTATAGCTCGAAATTTTTCTGGGCCAACTGATCCAAATGGTCTGCAGAAACATGCGCCTTGGCCATGGACCTGTTACAACATGATGCTAGGCTCACATTAGGGCAGAATTGGTGAAGAGAGAAAAGACAAAACTCAACCTATTGATGGTATTGACAGAGACTATAAACGTGAGTCGAAAAGCTCCGCTTGAGTAATTTTCATAGGTGTTGGAAAGGTATCGAGAATTGAGATGGTAGGACTTCTAACTTTCCGATCCGGAAGAATGTACACATCCACATACCCACGCATGAGCACTGCAAATATCTAGCCCAAAAAGGCGGTTCGTGCCTCAAAAACGGATCGCAAAATTGAAAAACAAACTATTTCGCACTTATAGCTTGAACTTTTCTCGGGCCAACTGATCCAATGGTCTCAGTAAACATGCGCCCTGACCATGGACCTGTTACAACATGGTGCTAGGCTCACGTTAGGGCAGAATCGGTGAACAGAGAAAAGACAAAACTCACCCTATTGATGGTATTAACTGAGACTATAAATGTGAGTCAGAAAAAAAGCACCATTTGAGTAATTTTCATAGGTGTTGGAAAGGTATCGGAGAATTGAGATGATAGGACTTCTAATTTTCCGATCCGAAGAATTTACACATCCACAAACACACGCGCACGCACATCGAACAAATCTAGCCCAAAAAGGCGGTTCGTGCCTCAAAAACGGATCGCAAGATTGAAAAACAAACTATTTCGCACTTATAGCTCAAATTTTCTCGGGCCAACTGATCCGAATGGTCTGCAGTAAACATGCGCCTTGGCCATGGACCTGTTACAACATGATGCTAGGCTCATATTAGGGCAGAATCGGTGAACAGAGCAAAGACAAAACTCACCCTATTGATGGTATTGATAGAGACTATAAACGTGAGTCAGAAAAAGCTCCGTTTGAGTAATTTTCATAGGTGTTGGAAAGGTATCGGAGAATTGAGATGGTAGGACTTCTAACTTTCCAATCTGGAAGAATGTACACATCCACATAACCACGTGCATGAGCACTACAAATATCTAGCCCAAAAAAGGCGGTTCGTGCCCTCAAAAACGGATTGCAAGATTGAAAAAACAAACTATTTCGCACTTATATCCCGAAATTTTCTGGGCCAACTGATCCGAATGGTCTGCAGAAACATGCGCCCTGGCCACGGACCTCTTACAACATGGTGCTAGGCTCACATTAGGGCAGAATCAGTGAATAGATAAAAGACAAAACTCACCCTATTGATGGTATTGACCGAGACTATAAACGTGAGGCAGAAAAAGCTCCGTTTGAGTAATTTTCATAGGTGTTGGAAAGGTATCGGAGAATTGAGATGGTAGGACTTCTAACTTTTCGATCCGAAGAATTTACACATCCACATACACACGCATGCGCACTGAAAATATCTAGCCCAAAAAGGCGGTTCGTGCCTCAAAATCGGATCGCAAGATTGAAAAACAAACTATTTCGCACTTATAGCTTGAACTTTTCCGGGCCAACTGATCCAATGGTCTCAGTAAACATGCGCCTGGCCATGGACCTGTTATAACATGGTGCTAGGCTCACGTTAGGGCAGAATCAGTGAATAGATAAAAGATAAAACTCACCCTATTGATGGTATTGACCGAGACTATAAACGTGAGTCAGAAAAAAGCTCCGTTTGAGTAATTTTCATAGGTGTTGGAAAGGTATCAGAGAATTGAGATGATAGGACTTCTAATATCCCGATCTGGAAAAATTTACACATCCACATACACACGTGGACGCGCACCGAAAATATCTAGCCCAAAAAAGGCGGTTCATGCCCTAAAAAACGGATCGCAAGATTGAAGAAACAAACTATTTCGCACTTATAGCTCGAAATTTTTCTGGGCCAACTGATCCAAATGGTCTGCAGAAACATGCGCCTTGGCCATGGACCTGTTACAACATGATGCTAGGCTCACATTAGGGCAGAATTGGTGAAGAGAGAAAAGACAAAACTCAACCTATTGATGGTATTGACAGAGACTATAAACGTGAGTCAGATAAAGCTCCGTTTGAGTAATTTTCATAGGTGTTGGAAAGGTATCGGAGAATTGAGATGGTAGGACTTCTAACTTTCCGATCTGGAAGAATGTACACATCCACATACCCACGCATGAGCACCGCAAATATCTAGCCCAAAAAGGCGGTTCGTGCCCTAAAAAACGGATCGCAAAATTGAAAAAACAAACTATTTCGCACTTATAGCTTGAACTTTTCTGGGCCAACTGATCCGAATGGTCTGCAGAAACATGCGCCCTGACCATGGACCTGTTACAACATGGTGCTAGGCTCACGTTAGGGCAGAATCGGTGAACAGAGAAAAGACAAAACTCACCCTATTGATGGTATTAACTGAGACTATAAACGTGAGTCAGAAAAAAAGCACCATTTGAGTAATTTTCATAGGTGTTGGAAAGGTATCGGAGAATTGAGATGATAGGACTTCTAATTTTCCGATCTGGAAGAATTTACACATCCACAAACACACGTGCACGCACACTGAACAAATCTAGCCCAAAAAGGCGGTTCGTGCCCTCAAAAACGGATCGCAAGATTGAAAAAACAAACTATTTCGCACTTATAGCCCGAAATTTTCTGGGCCAACTGATCCGAATGGTCTGCAGAAACATGCGCCTTGGCCATGGACCTGTTACAACATGATGCTAGGCTCATATTAGGGCAGAATCGGTGAACAGAGCAAAGACAAAACTCACCCTATTGATGGTATTGACAGAGACTATAAACGTGAGTCAGAAAAAGCTCCGTTTGAGTAATTTTCATAGGTGTTGGAAAGGTATCGGAGAATTGAGATGGTAGGACTTAACTTTCCAACTGGAAGAATGTACACATCCACATAACCACGTGCATGAGCACTACAAATATCTAGCCCAAAAAAGGCGGTTCGTGCCCTCAAAAACGGATCGCAAGATTGAAAAAACAAACTATTTCGCACTTATAGCTTGAACTTTTCTGGGCCAACTGATCCGAATGGTCTGCAGAAACATGCGCCCTGGCCATGGACCTGTTACAACATGGTGCTAGGCTCACATTAGGGCAGAATCAGTGAATAGACAAAAGATAAAACTCACCCTATTGATGGTATTGACCGAGACTATAAACGTGAGGTAGAAAAAGCTCCGTTTGAGTAATTTTCATAGGTGTTGGATAGGTATCGGAGAATTGAGATGGTAGGACTTCTAACTTTTCGATCTGGAAGAATTTACACATCCACATATACACGTGCATGCGCACTGAAAATATCTAGCCCAAAAAAGGTGGTCCGTGCCCTCAAAATCGGATCGCAAGATTGAAAAAACAAACTATTTCGCACTTATAGCTCGAAATTTTCTAGGCCAACCTATCCGAATGGTCTGCAGAAATATGCGCCTTGGCCATGGACCTGTTACAACATGGTGCTAGGCTCACATTAGGGAGGAATCGGTGAACAGAGAAAAGACAAAACTCACCCTATTGATGGTATTGACCGAGACTATAAACGTGAGTCAGAAAAAAGCACCGTTTGAGTAATTTTCATAGGTGTTGGAAAGGTATCAGAGAATTGAGATGATAGGACTTCTAATATCCCGATCTGGAAAAATTTACACATCCACATACACACGTGGACGCGCACCGAAAATATCTAGCCCAAAAAGGCGGTTCGTGCCCTAAAAAACGGATCGCATGATTGAAAAAACAAACTATTTCGCACTTATAGCTCAAAAATTTTCTGGGCCAACTGATCCGAATGGTCTGCAGAAACATGCGCCTTGGCCATGGACCTGTTACATCATGATGCTAGGCTCACATTAGGGCAGAATTGGTTAACAGAGAAAAGACAAAACTCACCCTATTGATGGTATTGACAGAGACTATAAACGTGAGTCAGAAAAAGCTCCGTTTGAGTAATTTTCATAGGTGTTGGAAAGGTATCAGAGAATTGAGATGGTAGGACTTCTAACTTTACGATCTGGAAGAATGTACACATCCACATACCCACGTGCATGCGCACTGAAAATATCTAGCCCAAAAAAGGCGGTTCGTGCCCTCAAAAGCGGATCGCAAGATTGAAAAAACAAACTATTTCGCACTTATAGCTTCAACTTTTCTGGGCCAACTGGTCCGAATGGTCTGCAGAAACATGCGCCCTGGCCGTGGACCTGTTGCAACATGGTGCTAGGCTCACATTAGGGCAGAATTAGTGAACAGATAAAAGACAAAACTCACCCTATTGATGGTATTGACCGAGACTATAAACGTGTGCAGAAAAAGCTCCGTTTGAGTAATTTTCATAGGTGTTCGAAAGGTATCGGAGAATTGAGATGGTAGGACTTCTAACTTTCTGATCTGTAAGAATTTGCACATCCACATACACACTTGCACGCGCACTGAAAATATCTAGCCCAAAAAAGGCGGTCCGTGCCCTCAAAAACGGATCGCAAGATTGAAAAAACAAACTATTTCGCACTTATAGCTCGAAATTTTCTGGGCTAACTGATCCAAATGGTCTGCTGAAATATGCGCCTTGGCCATGGACCTGTTACAACATGGTGCTAGGCTCACATTAGGGCAGAACCAGTGAACAGAGAAAAGACAAAACTCACCCTATTGATGGTATTGACCGAGACTATAAACGTGAGTCAGAAAAAAGCACCGTTTGAGTAATTTTCATAGGTGTTGGAAAGGTATCAGAGAATTGAGATGATAGGACTTCTAATATCCCGATCTGGAAAAATTTACACATCCACATACACACGTGGACGCGCACCGAAAATATCTAGCCCAAAAAACGCGGTTCGTGCCCTAAAAACGGATCGCAAGATTGAAAAAACAAACTATTTCGCACTTATAGCTCGAAATTTTTCTGGGCCAACTGATCCGAATGGTCTGCAGAAACATGCGCCTTGGCCATGGACCTGTTACAACATGATGCTAGGCTCACATTAGGGCAGAATTGGTGAACAGAGAAAAGACAAAACTCACCCTATTGATGGTATTGACAGAGACTATAAACATGAGTCAGAAAAAGCTCCGTTTGAGTAATTTTCATAGGTGTTGGAAAGGTATCGGAGAATTGAGATGGTAGGACTTCTAACTTTCCGATCTGGAAGAATGTACACATCCACATACCCACGCATGCGCACTGAAAATATCTAGCCCAAAAAGGCGGTTCGTGCCTCAAAAGCGGATCGCAAGATTGAAAAACAAACTATTTCGCACTTATAGCTTCAACTTTTCTGGGCCAACTGGTCCGAATGGTCTGCAGAAACATGCGCCCTGGCCATGGTGTCGTGGTTCTAAGTCTGACAGTAGAAGTAGGGGTAGGTTAAGGAGAGGCGATGTCTTAGCTATGGAGCAGTTGTGGAGACAAAGGATGTACGAAGTTCAGCCCTTCTCGGAGGAAGTAACAGCCCTACGCCTCGGAGCCCTGAGGCGGTCGAGTGGATTATGAGTATGAGTATTACAAGAATCTGAACCTTTCTATCTGTGGAGGGGGTGGCTTATATAGAGTGCGCCAGACCCCAGCCGCCCAATGAATGGAAGGAAATAAAGTACATTAAGCTAGGGGTTATCGTAACGCCTCATAAGGTGCTTTAACTATCATTAAGCCTATTCAATAGCGAACCGTTATACGCCATGGAGTGCCTTCGACCTTCTCGTGGTCGAGTGAGTCTTCATGGTCGAGTGAGTCTTCCATGGTCGAGTCCTTCCAGCCTAGTCGAGTGGATCCTCTTTGGTCGATCGAAGATGATCTCTTCTATGAGTGCCCTTGGTAGGACGTTTAGGTCAGGCCTATGACCCTACCCTAGGTATATGAATCCATCATTAGCCCCGAATGGATTGAGGCTTGAGTGAAGGAGGAGTAGACGTTGTTTCCATCGCTTTTGCATTCTCGCTACGTGTTGTCTCGGATCAAGATCTTCTTTGTTGATAACAAGAAACTTTCCTTCACCGGCTTGATCCATTCTTGTTCTTAGTCGAGTGACTTCCTTTGCTATACCGAGTAACAGATCGCAGGAGATCTCGCATTTGATGATCGATCCGTCGCCCATGGATCTCGCGGATACGAAATTTGGGGAAGCGCAAACAGTAACAAATCGCGCGCTTGGATGGGACGTAATAGGGCGCCTCGATTTTCGCGCTTTCTTTCCGCCATGTATCGTGCAAAGGCGGCTGCTCGGATATGATTGATTGTTTGGGTCCACTTGTCATCCACTCGAAGGATGCTATAAATGTAACTCCCGAGGCTCGTGGCACGATACCTTGTTCTTCCTCCCCGCCTTCTCTCGTCTCCCTCCACCTCCGCTGCTGCTCCTTGCCATCTCTCTCCTTGCGCATTCACCGGGCGCCATGGGCAAAGAGAAGACGACGATGCTGGAGCGCGCGAAGAAGGCGTCGGTGGTGGAGAAGGCGCCGGCATCGAGAAGGCGAAGGGAGATCCACCGGTCGCGGTGGTTCTTCGTCGAGATCCAAACTGCCGAAGGGCTGGGTCCAGGGAGACTGGATCCAGTCGACGATCAGGGAGAAGGATCTCCTTGATATGGCTGATGACGGATTGATTCCCCACGGAGCCGCGAGGCTTCCCGGTCGAGAGTGGCAGCCTCAACCAGAAGAGGGTGAGTGCGTGCTTTTGGCAACCCATGTCGACCGGGGTTTTTCGTTGCCACCGAGTGTCTTCTTTCGAGGTTTTCTGAATTTCTTCGGAGCCCAGCTCCACCATTTTACTCCAAACTCCATCGCATACCTTGCCGCGTTTGTGTCTATGTGCGAAAACTTCTTGGGTTGTCGATCGACCGGGTTTGTTCAAGCACATCTTCACGTGTCGCCCCCAGACGTGAAGAAGGCAAGCCCCGTGATGAGAAGACCCAAGTAGTCCAGATGTGTGGTGGTTTAGGAGTCCAGCTTGAGGAGCAAAAGCACCTTTCCAGCTATGCATTTTCCCGAGTCGGTCAGGGGTTGGCAATGACCGCCTCCTGCAATTACCATGAGTCGAGTGAATAAACCCTCCTCCTCAAGGTTGTTCTCAAGAGAGGGCTGAAGTGAAGATGCTGATGGACCGAGTGGTGCAGCTGGTTAGGGACGGAGGACTGCATGGATCTCCGGAGGTTTTTCTTCGAGGCGAATCCAGCCCTTTAGTTCCGGAGTCATCAGATGTGGTTGTATTGCGGCATCAAGACGAGACTCAAGGCCCACCCGGAGGCAATCGACGATGCCGTAGTGGAAAGATGGATGGCTTCAATCACTCGAAACAAGGACAATCTCGCGATCCCGGAGGATTTCTCCGCTGATCGTGACAGCGCTCGGATAAGGTACACTTGTTCTGCTTTTCTCGTTGTATCTCCGAAAGTGTGTTTCAGAATTTGGTCGATCAACTCGCTTCAATACTTCCGTGCCTTCACCGAGCTGTATTCAATGCCCAATGGCGCCTGATTCCACCGAGGAGGGTGAAGCCAGCGGAGGCGAGAGTCAAGAAGAGTGGGACTCGACGCTGCAGCGAGACGCATTTACGACGATGAAGATGATGATGACGAGGATGATGATGACGAGGACGAAGAGGAGGAAGTCGCACCACCGCTACCGGAAAGGCGATCAAAACTTGTGCACGACCCTTCGGCTGAACGCGTAGGAGTTCGCGATCGCCTCATGAATGACCAAACGCCTCGAACCGCTTCACCGGTGCCGACCGAGAAAGCGCCAAAGCAAAGAAGGTAGTTCCGCCGAGGACAACCAAGCCTCTGCCAAAAATGAAAGTGTCCATCCCCACCATCTCAGGGTAAACATATTGCTTAAATTCTCATGTTCTATATAGATTTTATCTCTGATTGAAACTTGAATCGGTCGACTGATTCTTCGGATTTTCAGTGCTGCGACTTCTGAAACCTCAGCTAAGGCTGACGATCATGAGATGGAAGACGCCGCCACCTCAAATCTTGGTATTATATCTTTAATTCTTGCTCTTAGTCGACTGACTCAAGATTTCTGACTTTAACTCTTTTCTGAAGCTCCAACCGATAACATCATCACTCTCCCTGACGACGATGATGAGGATGAGGAGCCACTGAGGGCTAGGAGGAGTAGGAAGGCATCTGCTGGCAGAGAAACCCAGGGTGCGACGGCGCCCGAGACCGCTGTGGACGGAAGGGGAGGGCGGCACTCGACATACCGTGACCTTTCGCGGTGCCGCTGACCAGTGCTCGCCCACTTCGCCGAAAGTGCTGGACAACCTTCAATCTTCACCACGCACCACGCCCCGGAGGACCAAGGCGATGTTGCTAAGGAGGCGATCCGTCAAGGGGATCATGATGGAGCAGTGAAGATCGCCGATGCGAGCCAAGCAGCTTATGATGCCAGCTCTTTCGTGAGCAATGTTCAGTCACCGACCACCACCTGTTCTCATTAGGATATGCTATCAAAACTTTTCTTTCTGAAATTTATAGCAATAGCAGTCACCCACCGGGTGTGTCGATAAAACTCCGTGTTAGCGGGGCACGCTGAGTGCAATCCGCCGGTGTAGTCCCTATAGGCTAAGGTCGATCACCGGGCAATGGTCTTAGGCTTCATAAGTAAATATTGATCATCACCAATGAAACGAATGTAGCCGAGACCAAAGGGGAACGCTGAGTGCACCCACGGGTGTAATCCTCGAGATCGTGATCAATCGCCGCAGCTTGATTACAGATCAAGAAGCTTTGGTCGATCGGGTCGATTTTTTTTTTTTTTTTTGTGTTGGTCGATCGTCACTCTGCCTTAGGCTTACTAAGAATGGAACTGGTCGACTGGTCGACTCACTCTTTTTTTATCGGTCGATCGGTCGACTATGTCTTGAATAAGACCGGTGGGGCACGCTGAGTGCACCCACCGGTGTAGTCCCCGAGACTACGGTTGAATGCTTGCATTCGATTGTAGTCTTAGAAACGCACAATTCTTCTTGATTCACTCGAAGTGGATTATCTCTAATATTTTTGCAACCGACTCTTCAGAGAAATCTTGTGATCTTGGCGGCACGCTATATCGAATCGGAGCGAAGCATATTCAGCTCGAGTTGACTTGAAACTGGTGCAAGAGAATCGACGAAGGCGAAGGAGGAGACCAAAGGTATGTTTGGTGAGATTTCGACGACTCATCATCCTCCCACTTGCTTCAAGTTTGACTTTGCTGCGATTTACAGCAAGGTGAAGGAGGCTCAAAGGAAAAAGAGCTTGAGCTGTCTGAGAAGATCAAGCTTGCTGATGAAAAATTGGCCTCAGTTGCCAAGCTCGAACAGGATAACGCCGATCCGAAGGTTGCTCGGCACGCCGCAAGGATGCGGAGCGAATGAAGGCTGACAAGAAGAACTCGACCGATAAGATCCTCCAACTGGCTGGGAA
Organism: Aegilops speltoides; assembly: GCA_021437245.1. Classification (NCBI taxonomy): domain Eukaryota; kingdom Viridiplantae; phylum Streptophyta; class Magnoliopsida; order Poales; family Poaceae; genus Aegilops; species Aegilops speltoides. Next base: position 21,827 of record JAHHZJ010003091.1, on the reverse strand, counting down.
GAAGAACGAGCCGAAAGCTTCTTGGGCGGCCTTGCTAAGAAATTGTTCCTTAAGCTCGAAGGTAACCTTCTCCACTCGACCAATCCTCCCAACTGTTATGTTTCCATTCGATCGCTTTTCCCGACTCGAGGTTTTGTCTATGCAGAGTTCTGCCGCAACTTCAAGAAGAAACCAGCCACCGAGACGAACCTTGACCTCATCAATTCCCCAAAGAGCGATGAAACTGCCATGAACATCTTCCGACCGGAATCCAGCGTTCTTCGCTGTTGTGGATTATCTCGCAAGACCGAAGGTGGCTACATCCCGCATCGACTCGACGCCTCGCCCAATGAAACACTCCAAATGACCTTGAGTCATTGATGGCTCGACCGAACGCCGCCCCGACCGAAAGTGCAAGAGTGGAAGAAATCTTCGCCTCGGCGCGGTCGCGGACGCCGCCACAATGTCCGGCGCGAGTCCATTGCAAGGAAGCTCGAGAAGATAAGTCGGCAGCTCTCCGAGTGGCCAACACCAAAAAGCACGACTTCGACCTTCATGGAGACTTTCATCGCTGCTGCCACGCTGGATTGCCGACGGGATTGATCTTGACGAGTTCGTTGCTCCATCCAGCCCTCCACAGGAGGGGTAAAAACTTTCCTTGACCTTAAATTTGCCTCGGTATGTCGAGTGAAGTTGTAACCGATAAAACTTTAATGTGCTCAAGGTTCGAGCACTCTCGGTTACTTTAGGTGTCGACCTAAATTTGGATTGGATGTTTGGCTATGATTGCCCTTGGCTTGAATTGCTTTTGCGTGTTAACAGCGAGATGCCGACGCTGTTGACTTATTCCTTGCGCGAGCACTGGGCTGCAGCTAAGCCCCAGTGAGAGGTTTGCTCTTCACTGTAGGATTTCCTATACCTTAGGCGCAGCACCGGCTGCAGCTAAGCCCCGAGTGAGAGGTTTGCTCTTCACTGTCGGTAGGATTTTTTTTATCTTAGGCGAGCATCTGGCTGCAGTTAAGCCCCGAGTGAGAGGTTTGCTCTTCACTGGTAGGATTTCTTTTATCTTAGGCGAGCACTGGCTTGCAGAAGCCCCCCGAGTGAGAGGTTTGCTCTTCACTCGGTGGGATTTCTTTTATCTTAGGCGAGCACTGGGCTGCAGTTAAGCCCCAGTGAGAGGTTTGCTCTTCACTCGGTAGGATTTCTTTTATCTTAGGCGAGCGCTGGGCTGCAGCTAAGCCTCCGAGTGGGAGGTTTGCTCTCCACTCGGTAGGAATTTTAATAACTTAGGCGAGCACTGAGCTGCAGCTAAGCCCCCGAGTGGAAGTCTGGCTTACCACTCGATAGGATTTCTGTTGTATTTGTGTCGAAGCTCGGAGAAGAGGGTCGCAGTCGACATGTTGTATTTGTGTCGAAGCTCGGAGAAGAGGGTCGCAGCCGACCTGCACTTCATTTTCCTTGCAATCGCACATCATACTTATGGTGTAGCTCGGAGGAGAGGGTCGCAATCGGCCTTCGCCTCGTTTTCCTTGCGAATATACTTTATACTTAGGCGAGTCCTTGGACTGCAGCTAAGCCCCCGAGTGGAAGTCTAGCTTACCACTCGGTAGGATTTTTAATAACTTAGGCGAGCACTGGCTGTAGCTAAGCCCCGAGTGGAAGTCCGCTTACCACTCGGGGATTTTTAATAACTTAGGCGAGCACTCGGCTGTAGCTAAAGCCCCGAGTGGAAGTCCGCTTACCACCGTGGGATTTTTAATAACTTAGGCGCAGCACTCGGTTGCAGCTAAGCCCCGAGTGGAAGTCCGCTTACCACTCGGTGGGATTTTTAATAACTTAGGCGCAGCATCGGCTGCAGTTAAGCCCCGAGTGGAAGTCTGGCTTACCACTCGGTAGGATTTTTTAAAAAACTTAGGCGGAACGGATTCGCGCCTAAGCCACCCACTGGGGGAAGTGAAAATTTTACTCGACGCAAAATAAAGAGTGACAAAAATTATGAAGGAATTATGACACTATTACTTCAAAGCTCGTGAGCTACAAGAGTACTTTATTACAATTCTTCCGAGTGAAAAACTTTAAGTGTAAAACGGGCGGAGCAGATCCGCATTCCAAGCTCGGGGCTCATCGATATCGTGTTCGACATTGTAGAGACAATATGCCCCATTGTGGAGCACCTTTGTGACGATGAAGGGACCTTCCCATGAGGGAGCGAGTTTATGTTGCTTCGCTGATCCACTCGGCGACCAGATCTCCTTCCCGAAGGCTCGACCTCGCACATTTCTCGGCGTCTGGCAGCGCGCAAGTCTTGCTGGTAAATGGTCGAGCGGATCGAGCCATTTCTTTTCCTCTTCCAGAGGTCGATCGATCCCGACGTGCTTGCTCAGCTTCGCTTCATTATAAAGTTCAATTCGTGGAGCATTGTGAAGGAGATCACTGTAAAACTGCTTCGCCCCATAGACTAGGAAAAAGGAGTTCTCCCAATCGACCGATTGGGCATGGTCCGAAACCCCAAAGCATCAAGGAAGTTCGTCGACCCAAGCTCCAGCCGCATGCTTGAGATCTCGCATCAAACGGGCTTCGCACTTTGAGGATCAATCCATTGGCTGCTCGCCGACCATTAGACTGTGGATGGGCAATCAAGCGTAGTCGACTCGTATGCCTTGGGAGTTGCAAAATCCTTGAATTCTTCCGAGTCAAAATTCGACCCATTGTCCGTGATAATACCGCAAGGGACCCCATACCGAACGCCAACTTTCTCGACGAAGGAAACAGCAAGATACAAAGATCAAGTTTTTGATTGGCTTAGCCTCAATCCATTTGGTAAACTTGTCGATCGCTACCAAGACATGCGTGAAGCCGCCCGACCCGCTCGCAAGGGACCGATCATGTCCAACCCCATACTGCGAAAGGCCGACGAGCGGAATGGTCTTCAAGGTCGACGAGGCTTGTGTGACATATTGGAGTAGAACCGCATCCTTTGCACTTGTCCACTATTTCTTTCGCCATCTCATTTGCTCTTGGCCAAGAAAATCCAGCTCGGTATGCTTTGGCTACAATGGTCCGAGAAGACGATGGTGACCACAGGTCCCGAGTGGATGTCATTGAGAATGACTCGACCTTCTTCTCGGCGTTATGCATTTTGTCCGACTCTGCTGGGCTTTCTATATAACTTCCCATTGATAACGGTGAAGGCTTTGGATCGACGGACGATCTGCCGAGCCTCTTCCTCATCTTCTGGGAGTTCCTTTCTCAGGATATACGCAATATATGGAATTGTCCAATCGGGAGTGACCACTAAAACCTCCATGACCAAGTCGACCACTGCCGGGACCTCAACTTCGGTCGAGTCCGTGGCACTCCTGGGTTGTGGAGCTTCTTCTGTGTAGGGATCTTCTTTGACTGACGGAGTGTGTATATGTTCCAAAAACACGCCACTCGGAATGGCTTCCTCTTGACCCTATCTTCGCCAGATCATCTGCTGCCTCGATTTTTCACGGGGATGTGATGGAGCTCCAACCCTCAAACTTCTTTTTCCAGCTTCCTCACGCATTGCAAGATCCAATCATAGCCGGGCTTCACGCCCCACCTTCATCACTTGATTGACCACTAGATCTGAGTCGCCATAAACCATCAAAGCGACGGACGCCGAGTGAGATGGCCATGCGCAATCCATATAAAAGGGCCTCATACTCTGCCTCATTGTTGGAGGAATCAAAGTGAATCTGGAGCACGATTTAAGCTTATCTCCTCTGGGGAAACCAGAACAACCCCAAAGACCAGAACCATTCAGCATCTTGGAGCCGTCAAGAACATGGTCCAATGCTCCGAGTGAACTTCACCGGGTTGTCGTTGTTCAATCCACTCGCAAGGAAATCTGCTATAGCCTCGGGACTTAATGGCTTTTTTGCTCGAATTTGATATCAAGGGAAGAAGTTCAATCGCCACTTCGCCACTCGACCGTTGCGCTCATTATGCAAGATCTCTCGATAAAGGAGCGTCACGACGATCGTGATGTAATGATCGAGAAATAGTGAGCAACCTTCTTTGTGGTCATGTATATACCATACACAAGCTTCGATAATGAGGGTATCTCTTCTTGGATGGAGTCAAAACTTCGCACAAATAATACACCGGCGTTGAACTTTGAAGGCCTTTCCTTCCTCTTCCCGCCGAATCCGTAGCACAGAACCCACAACTTGTCCAAAGGGGCTGCAATATAAAGCAACAGAGGCTCTTTGCTGATTGGAGCAGCAAGCACCGGCTGGGTGGAGAGCAGAGCTTTTAGCTCGGCAAACGCTGCATCACTTCCGAGTCCACTCGAACTTGTCACCTTCTTCATCACCGGTAAAGAGGTAATGCCTTTTCACCGAGTCGTGAGATGAATCGACTTAAAGCGCCAAGCATCCAAGAAGCTTCGACGCCGTGCACTCGCAGCGATATGCTTCATTCGGAGAATAGTGCCGATCTTCTTCGGGTTAGCGCCGATTCCTCGCTCGAAACGAAAAAACCGAGTAATTTTCCACCAGAACTCCGAATGTGCACTTTGACGGATTGAGCTTGATATCGCATCTTCGGAGGTTGGCAAATGTTTCGGCGAGGTCAGCGAGTAGGTCGGAACCTTTTCGCGACTTGACGACGATATCATCCATATACGCTTCCACATTCCGACTGATCTGAGTGAGAAGACACTTCAATCATTCGCATAAATGTGGCTCCGCATTCTTGAGGCCGAATGGCATGGTGATATAGCGTAAGCACCGAATGGAGTGATGAAAGCTGTTTTTATTTCGTCGGGTCCATACGACGGATCCGATGATACCCGAATACGCATCTAGAAAAGACAACCTCTCACACCCCGCGGTCGAGTCGACAATTTGATCGATGCGCGGGAGAGGAAATGATCCTTCGGCAGGCCCGATTAATGTGCTTAAAATCAATGCACATGCGGTGGAGTCATCCTTCTTGGGGACCATGACAACATTAGCAAGCCACTGGAGTGGTAAATCTCTCGATGAATCCTGCTGTCAACAATGAGCCACTTCTTCCCAATAGCCTTTCTCTTACGACGGGCGGACCGTCGCAGATGCTCTTTGACTGGTTTCGCTGACTTGTCGACTGAAGGCGATGCTCACCAGCCCACTGAACACCCGCATGTCACCGGCTTCCATGCAAAGATGTCCCGCTTCACGGAGGAACCGGATGAGCGCTTCTTCCTATTTCGAGTCGAGTGTTGTGGATATGTGGGTCGGAGCTGCATCGGGTCACCGGATGAATATGGACGGGCTTCGCCTCACCGCATTTACTTGAATGCAGACTCTATGGCTGGTTTCTTAGATCGTAGCAAATCACTCGGATCTGCGTGTTGCATGTACTCGCTGAATTCGATCACGACACTTGGGAGTCGGCAATCTTGAGCCCTTCCGAAAGCACTCTTCCGCCTTCTTCGATCCCCGTGACGATGTGATCACCCCTTGGGTCCTGGCATCTTCGGTTTGAGGTACACGTAGCATGGTCGGGCCATGAATCGTATGAGGCGGCCTCCCAAAATGGCATGGTATGCACTCAAAATCCACAACCTCAAAGGTCAACTTTTCTTTGCGGAAGTGTTTGAATCACCAAAAACCACGCCCGTGGCTATTTGGCCGAGTGAGTTGGCCTTCTTCCTGGTATGACCCCGTGGAAACTCATATTGTCGGGCGCCAATCGACATCGGAATGCCCATCCCTTTAATGTATCCGATACAACAAATTCAGCCCACTACCACCATCCATCAGCACTTTTGTCACGAGTGCCTTCGATAACCGGATCGACCACTAACGCTTGCCGCGCCTGGGGTGGCAATGTGAGTCGGGTGATCAGATTGGTCGAATGTGATGGGTGTCTGGGACCACTTCACATAACTTGGCTTAACCGGGGCAACCATATTCACCTCCCGATTGATGACTTTCGATCGACTTTTTGCTTTCCACATCCGCCAAGATCATCGAGTGGAGTTGACATGCGGTATTCCTCCTCACCGCCCTCTTTGTCTCCGCCTTGTCTCGCCCTTCTCCTTGTCCTTAGACCTGCTTGCCCTCAAACCGCTGGATCAGAGTCGACATCGGCGCAGTGGTGTGCTACGGTAAATAATATTGCCCTCTTCATCCTTCTTCGTGTGAATATGGCATGGCATATCCATCACGCCATTTCCTTCCTTATCTTTCACTTTCTTCGATTCCGTGATCCTTTGGGCTTCCCTTGAACTTCCCCGAGTCACGCGCTGTGGCCTCTCAGAGCTGCTGGCTCGCTTTGGCGCTTCGCTTCCGATCGAATTGCCCTTCTCCGATCGACTTGGTTTGTATTTACCGCTTTGAGTCGGTCTTCTTCCTCGCCACATGATTTGCTAGCAATCTCCATCATTCGACTCAGTGGTCATGTCCCCGGTTCGACCAACTTCAGACTCAATTCTCTGCTTTTGACGCCGCCCTTGAAGGCGCAAACCGCCCGATGGTCGACACATTTTCCACAAGACAGCAAGGTAATCCACCTCTGAATGTACTCTCGAGAGTTTCATTGGTCTTCACACACAAACTTGCAGCTCTGTCAAACCAGCTGGTCTCTTGCAAGTCCCTTCAAAAGTCCCCGACGAACACTCGACAAATCCTCCCAAGTATATATATCGCCAGGAGGTAATTGACTCAGCCATGCCCTCTGAACCTTCCAACATGAGGGGCAAATGTTTCATGGCCACCTCATCATTCCCACCACCAATCTGAACAGCCACTGGGTAATCCTCGAGCCAAGTTTCGTGCTTAGATTCCCAAAGAACTTGTCGACTCTGTTGCCAATCTGAAATTGGGGGATCATCATACCGATAGCTCTGCTAAAACACTCCGACCGTAGACGCACTCGATCGCTGGTGGGTGCATCTCTCGGGTCCTCCTCGATGGGCTCGCTCCGTCAACCAAGCCTTGCACGATAATGGATCGCGATCAAAGCCTGGTTCGGGATCGACCGAACCCTTCGCCAGACTGAATCGTTGCCTCGTCATCTTGCCGCCGAGGAGCGACGACCTTCCCTCGGAGGGGAAAGGGCATTCGACGCTGCTCATCTTGGTCTGAACGGTCTCGAACTGCTCGCCGTTGTCGCGCTTCTTCCCGCCGCGGAGGCGATCTGGGCTGTGAGCGGTATCAGATGTTCGCAGCGACGGATCGGCTGTGAATCTGCTGCGCGATCGCGACACGGCTGAGTTCTCGATTACCCGCCGGAGTAAATCTCGATCCGCTGCAAGCCTCTTCCAGCTTCCGACCGGGACGGCTGAATAGACTCGCTATACGAAGGTACCGCTAAATTCTGAATTGGCGGCGCGTATACCGAGTCGGCGGGAAAAGCCGACGCCGATTGATTCGTGGAGTCGCCGCTGCTGCTCGTCGAAAGTGCTCGCTGAAGATTCTCCAGCGAGCGCTGCTCAGCCACATTGGCCAAACGTGCTTCCTCCAAGGCACGAGCCTCGTGGGTCTCTCCGCGATAGGAGTATGTAGTGCATCCATGTTCCACGACGAAGCTCTTCTCTCTCGCAGAGAGTCGAGTGTCTCGGCTGGTACTCCTCGTGTTCTTGCACGGGTCACCTCCCTCGCGGCCCCACCGCCGCAATAAGCCGAGGATCGCGAGGGTCGCCGACCATGAGGATCTCCGCCGCTGGATCACTGCTATCACACTGGATGCGCTTCTCACGAGCCACCGGCCAGATCGAACAGTCAGAGGGATTCGCTCGGCTCAATAGCCGCGACTTGGGCGGTGGGTGTCCGGGCGAGCCACCGCGTTTTACCCACCGCTGAAGCCTCGACCGACCAGAGCGCTTGCGCTGGTGGGAGACTAGGCGGGCGACCGATAAGGGAGTCGACCGATACAGAGTCGACGGTTGCCGCAGCAGAACGCCGCGGACGCATGCACGAGAGCGCCGCCTGCCGGACGGGAGCGCCGATGTCAAGAGGGCCTCCTGGAGCTATGCGGAGTCGCTGGCGACGAAAGTCGAGCACCGAGACGGATCTCGTGCCCGCACTCCAAAACTCTAGAAGTCATCATGATGAAGGTACTGAAGAATCTGCAACTCCTCCACAAATCGCTAAAACACCTGCCCCACGGTGGGCGCGAATCGTCGTGGTTCTAAGTCCGACAAAGAGAAGTAGGGGTAGGTTAAGGAGAGGCGATGTCTTAGCTATGGAGCAGCTTGTGGAGACAAAGGATGTACGAGTTCAGGCCCTTCTCGGAGGAAGTAACAGCCCTACGCCCTCGGAGCCCCGAGGCGGTCGAGTGGATTATGAGTATGAGTATTACAAGAATCTGAACCTTTCTATCTGTGGAGGGGGTGGCTTATATAGAGTGCGCCAGACCCCACCGCCCAATGAATGGAAGGAAATAGTACATTGCTTAGGGGTTATTGTAACGCCTCATAAGGTGCTTTAACTATCATTGCCTATTCAATAGCGAACCGCTATAGCATGGAGTGCCTTCCGACCTTCCGGTGGTCGAGTGAGTCTTCATGGTCGAGTGAGTCTTCCATGGTCGAGTCCTTCCAGCCTAGTCGAGTGGATCCTCTTGGTCGATCGAAGATGATCTCTTCTATGAGTGCCCTTGGGTAGGACGTTTAGGTCAGGCCTATGACCCTACCCTAGGTATATGAATCCATCATTAGCCCCCGAATGGATTGAGGCTTGAGTGAAGGAGGAGTAGACGTTGTTTCCGACTGCTTTTGCATTCTGGCTACGTGTTGTCTCGGATCAAGATCTTCTTTGTTGATAACAAGAAACTTTCTCTATGAGTGCCCTTGGGTAGGACGTTTAGGTCAGGCCTATGACCCTACCCTAGGTATATGAATCCATCACATGGACCTGTTGCAACATGGTGCTAGGCTCACATTAGGGCAGAATTAGTGAACAGATAAAAGACAAAACTCACCCTATTGATGGTATTGACTGAGACTATAAACGTGTGCAGAAAAAGCTTCGTTTGAGTAATTTTCATAGGTGTTCGAAAGGTATCGGAGAATTGAGATGGTAGGACTTCTAACTTTCTGATCTGTAATAATTTGCACATCCACATACACACTTGCACGCGCACTGAAAATATCTAGCCCAAAAAAGGCGGTCCGTGCCCTCAAAAACGGATCGCAAGATTGAAAAAACAAACTATTTCGCACTTATAGCTCGAAATTTTCTGGGCTAACTGATCCAAATGGTCTGCAAAAATATGCGCCTTGGCCATGGACCTGTTACAACATGGTGCTAGGCTCACATTAGGGCAGAATCAGTGAATAGAGAAAAGACAAAACTCACCCGATTGATGGTATTGACCGAGACTATAAACGTGAGTCAGAAAAAAGCACCGTTTGAGTAATTTTCATAGGTGTTGGAAAGGTATAAGAGAATTGAGATGATAGGACTTCTAATATCCTGATCTGGAAAAATTTACACATCCACATACAAACGTGGACGCGCACCGAAAATATCTATCCCAAAAAAGGCAGTTCGTGCCCTAAAAAACGGATCGCAAGATTGAAAAAACAAACTATTTCGCACTTATAGCTCAAAATTCTTCTACGCCAACTGATCCGAATGGTCTGTAGAAACATGCGCCTTGGCCATGGACCTGTTACAACATGATGCTAGGCTCACATTAGGGCAGAATTGGTGAACAGAGAAAAGACAAAACTCACCCTATTGATGGTATTGACAGAGACTATAAACGTGAGTCGTAAAAAGCTCCGCTTGAGTAATTTTCATAGGTGTTGGAAAGGTATCGAGAATTGAGATGGTAGGACTTCTAACTTTCCGATCCGGAAGATTGTACACATCCACATACCCACGCATGCGACTGAAAATATCTAGCCCAAAAAGCGGTTCGTGCCTCAAAAGCGGATTGCAAGATTGAAAAAACAAACTATTTCGCACTTATAGCTTCAACTTTTCTGGGCCAACTGGTCCGAATGGTCTGCAGAAACATGCGCCCTGGCCATGGACCTGTTGCAACATGGTGCTAGGCTCACATTAGGGCAGAATTAGTGAACAGATAAAAGACAAAACTCACCCTATTGATGGTATTGACCGAGACTATAAACGTGTGCAGAAAAAGCTCCGTTTGAGTAATTTTCATAGGTGTTCGAAAGGTATCGGAGAATTGAGATGGTAGGACTTCTAACTTTCTGATCTGTAAGAATTTGCACATCCACATACACACTTGCACGCGCACTAAAAATATCTAGCCCAAAAAAGGCGGTCCGTGCCCTCAAAAACGGATCGCAAGATTGAAAAAACAAACTATTTCGCACTTATAGCTCGAAATTTTCTGGGCTAACTGATCCAAATGGTCTGCAGAAATATGCGCCTTGGCCATGGACCTGTTACAACATGGTGCTAGGCTCACATTAGGGCAGAATCAGTGAACAGAGAAAAGACAAAACTCACCCGATTGATGGTATTGACCGAGACTATAAACGTGAGTGAGAAAAAAGCACCGTTTGAGTAATTTTCATAGGTGTTGGAAAGGTATCAGAGAATTGAGATGATAGGACTTCTAATATCCCGATCTGGAAAAATTTACACATCCACATACACACGTGGACGCGCACCGAAAATATCTAGCCTAAAAAAGGCGGTTCGTGCCCTAAAAAACGGATCGCAAGATTGAAAAAACAAACTATTTCGCACTTATAGCTCAAAATTTTTCTGGGCCAACTGATCCGAATGGTCTGCAGAAACATGCGCCTTGGCCATGGACCTGTTACAACATGATGCTAGGCTCACATTAGGGCAGAATTGGTGAACAGAGAAAAGACAAAACTCACCCTATTGATGGTATTGACAGAGACTATAAACGTGAGTCAGAAAAAGCTCCGTTTGAGTAATTTTCATAGGTGTTGGAAAGGTATCGGAGAATTGAGATGGTAGGACTTCTAACTTTCCGATCTGGAAGAATGTACACATCCACATACCCACGTGCATGCGCCCTGAAAATATCTAGCCCAAAAAAGGTGGTTCGTGCCCTCAAAAGCGGATCGCAAGATTGAAAAAACAAACTATTTCGCACTTATAGCTTCAACTTTTCTGGGCCAACTGGTCCGAATGGTCTGCAGAAACATGCGCCCTGGCCATGGACCTGTTGCAACATGGTGCTAGGCTCACATTAGGGCAGAATTAGTGAACAGATAAAAGACAAAACTCACCCTATTGATGGTATTGACCGAGACTATAAACGTGTGCAGAAAAAGCTCCGTTTGAGTAATTTTCATAGGTGTTCGAAAGGTATCGGAGAATTGAGATGGTAGGACTTCTAACTTTCTGATCTGTAAGAATTTGCACATCCACATACACACTTGCACGCGCACTGAAAATATCTAGCCCAAAAAAGGCGGTCCGTGCCCTCAAAAACGGATCGCAAGATTGAAAAAACAAACTATTTCGCACTTATAGCTCGAAATTTTCTGGGCTAACTGATCCAAATGGTCTGCAGAAATATGCGCCTTGGCCATGGACCTGTTACAACATGGTGCTAGGCTCACATTAGGGCAGAATCAGTGAACAGAGAAAAGACAAAACTCACCCGATTGATGGTATTGACCGAGACTATAAACGTGAGTCAGAAAAAAGCACCGTTTGAGTAATTTTCATAGGTGTTGGAAAGGTATCAGAGAATTGAGATGATAGGACTTCTAATATCCCGATCTGGAAAAATTTACACATCCACATACACACGTGGACGCGCACCGAAAATATCTAGCCCAAAAAACGCGGTTCGTGCCCTAAAAAACGGATCGCAAGATTGAAAAAACAAACTATTTCGCACTTATAGCTCGAAATTTTTCTGGGCCAACTGATCCGAATGGTCTGCAGAAACATGTGCCTTGGCCATGGACCTGTTACAACATGATGCTAGGCTCACATTAGGGCAGAATTGGTGAACAGAGAAAAGACAAAACTCACCCTATTGATGGTATTGACAGAGACTATAAACGTGAGTCAGAAAAAGCTCCGTTTGACTAATTTTCATAGGTGTTGGAAAGGTATCGGAGAATTGAGATGGTAGGACTTCTAACTTTCCGATCCGAAGAATGTACACATCCACATACCCACGTGCATGCGCCTGAAAATATCTAGCCCAAAAAGGCGGTTCGTGCCTCAAAAGCGGATCGCAAGATTGAAAAAAAAACTATTTCGCACTTATAGCTTCAACTTTTCTCGGGCCAACTGGTCCGAATGGTCTGCAGAAACATGCGCCCTGGCCATGGACCTGTTGCAACATGGTGCTAGGCTCACATTAGGGCAGAATTAGTGAACAGATAAAAGACAAAACTCACCCTATTGATGGTATTGACCGAGACTATAAATGTGTGCAGAAAAAGCTCCGTTTGAGTAATTTTCATAGGTGTTGGAAAGGTATCGGAGAATTGAGATGGTAGGACTTCTAACTTTCGATATGGAAGAATTTGCACATCCACATACACACTTGCACGCCGACTGAAAATATCTAGCCCAAAAAGGCGGTCCGTGCCCTCAAAAACGGATCGCAAGATTGAAAAACAAACTATTTCACTTATAGCTCGAAATTTTCGGGCTAACTGATCCAAATGGTCTGCAGAAATATGCGCTTTGGCCATGGACCTGTTACAACATGGTGCTAGGCTCACATTAGGGCAGAATCAGTGAATGAGAAAAAGACAAAACTCACCCTATTGATGGTATTGACCGAGACTATAAACGTGAGTCGAAAAAAGCACCGCTTGAGTAATTTTCATAGGTGTTGGAAATATATCAGAGAATTGTGATTATAGGACTTCTAATTTTCCGATCTGGAAGAATTTACACATCCACATACACACGTGCACGCATACTGAAAAAATCTAGCCCAAAAAAGGTGGTCCGTGCCCTCAAAATCGGATCGCAATATTGAAAAAACTAACTATTTCGCACTTATAGCTCGAAATTTTCTAGGCCAGCCTATCTGAATGGTCTGCAGAAATATGCGCCTTGGCCATGGACCTGTTACAACATGGTGCTAGGCTCACATTAGGGCAGAATCGGTGAACATAGAAAAGACAAAACTCACCCTATTGATGGTATTGACCGAGACTATAAACGTGAGTCAGAAAAAAGCACCGTTTGAGTAATTTTCATAGGTGTTGGAAAGGTATCGGAGAATTGAAATGATAGGACTTCTAATTTTCTGATCTGGAAGAATTTACACATCCACATACACACGTGCACGCACACTGAAAAAACCAGCCCAAAAAAGGCGGTTCGTGCCCTCAAAAACGGATCGCAAGATTGAAAAAACAAACTATTTCGCACTTATACCTCGAAATTTTCTGGGCCAACTGATCTGAATGGTCTGCAGAAACATGTGCCTTGGCCATGGACCTGTACAACATGATGCTAGGCTCATATTAGGGCAGAATCGGTGAATAGAGCAAAGACAAAACTCACCCTATTGATGGTATTGACAGAGACTATAAACGTGAGTCAGAAAAAGCTCCGTTTGAGTAATTTTCATAGGTGTTGGAAAGGTATCGGAGAATTGAGATGGTAGGACTTCTAACTTTCCGATCTGGAAGAATGTACACATCCACATACCCACGCATGCGCCTGAAAATATCTAGCCCAAAAAGGTGGTTCGTGCCTCAAAAGCGGATCGCAAGATTGAAAAAACAAACTATTTCGCACTTATAGCTTCAACTTTTCCGGGCCAACTGGTCCAATGGTCTCGCAGAAACATGCGCCTGGCCATGGACCTGTTACAACATGGTGCTAGGCTCACATTAGGGCAGAATTAGTGAACAGATAAAAGACAAAACTCACCCTATTGATGGTATTGACCGAGACTATAAACGTGTCGTAAAAAGCTCCGCTTGAGTAATTTTCATAGGTGTTGGAAAGGTATCGGAGAATTGAGATGGTAGGACTTCTAACTTTCGATCTGGAAGAATTTGCACATCCACATACACACTTGCACGCACATGAAAAATATCTAGCCCAAAAAGGCGGTCCGTGCCCTCAAAAACGGATCGCAAGATTGAAAAACAAACTATTTTGCACTTATAGCTCGAAATTTTCTGGGCCAACTGATCTGAATGGTCTGCAGAAATATGCGCCTTTGCCATGGACCTGTTACAACATGGTGCTAGGCTCAAATTAGGGTAGAATCAATGAACAGAGAAAAGACAAAACTCACCCTATTGATGGTATTGACCGAGACTATAAAAGTGAGTCAGAAAAAAGCACCGCTTGAGTAATTTTCATAGGTGTTGGAAAGGTATCGAGAATTGAGATGATAGGACTTCTAATCCCGATCTGGAAGAATTTACACATCCACATACACACGTGGACGCGCACCGAAAATATCTAGCCCAAAAAGCGCGGTTCGTGCCCTAAAAACGGATCGCAAGATTGAAAAAACAAACTATTTCGCACTTATAGCTCAAAATTTTTCTGGGCCAACTGATCCGAATGGTCTGCAGAAACATGCGCCTTGGCCATGGACCTGTTACAACATGATGCTAGGCTCACATTAGGGCAGAATTGGTGAACAGAGAAAAGACAAAACTCACCCTATTGATGGTATTGACAGAGACTATAAACGTGAGTCAGAAAAAGCTCCGTTTGAGTAATTTTCATAGGTGTTGGAAAGGTATCGGAGAATTGAGATGGTAGGACTTCTAACTTTCCGATCTGGAAGAATGTACACATCCACATACCCACGTGCATGCGCACTGAAAATATCTAGCCCAAAAAAGGCGGTTCGTGCCCTCAAAAGCGGATCGCAAGATTGAAAAAAAAAACTATTTCGCACTTATAGCTTCAACTTTTCTGGGCCAACTGGTCCGAATGGTCTGCAGAAACATGCGCCCTGGCCATGGACCTGTTGCAACATGGTGCTAGGCTCACATTAGGGCAGAATTAGTGAACAGATAAAAGACAAAACTCACCCTATTGATGGTATTGACCGAGACTATAAATGTGTGCAGAAAAAGCTCCGTTTGAGTAATTTTCATAGGTGTTCGAAAGGTATCGGAGAATTGAGATGGTAGGACTTCTAACTTTCTGATATGTAAGAATTTGCACGTCCACATACACACTTGCACGCGCACTGAAAATATCTAGCCCAAAAAAGGCGGTCCGTGCCCTCAAAAACGGATCGCAAGATTGAAAAAACAAACTATTTCGCACTTATAGCTCGAAATTTTCGAGGCTAACTGATCCAAATGGTCTGCAGAAATATGCGCCTTGGCCATGGACCTGTTACAACATGGTGCTAGGCTCACATTAGGGCAGAATCAGTGAACAGAGAAAAGACAAAACTCACCCGATTGATGGTATTGACCGAGACTATAAACGTGAGTAAGAAAAAAGCACCGTTTGAGTAATTTTCATAGGTGTTGGAAAGGTATCAGAGAATTGTGATTATAGGACTTCTAATTTTCCGATCTGGAAGAATTTACACATCCACATACACACGTGCACGCATACTGAAAAAATCTAGCCCAAAAAAGGCGGTCCGTGCCCTCAAAATCGGATCGCAATATTGAAAAAACAAACTATTTCGCACTTATAGCTCGAAATTTTCTAGGCCAACCTATCCGAATGGTCTGCAGAAATATGCGCCTTGGCCATGGACCTGTTACAACATGGTGCTAGGCTCACATTAGGGCAGAATCGGTGAACAGAGAAAAGACAAAACTCACCCTATTGATGGTATTGACCGAGACTATAAACGTGAGTCAGAAAAAAAGCACCATTTGAGTAATTTTCATAGGTGTTGGAAAGGTATCGGAGAATTGAGATGATAGGACTTCTAATTTTCCGATCTGCACAAACACACGTGCACGCACACTGAAAAAATCTAGCCCAAAAAAGGCGGTTCGTGCCCTCAAAAACGGATCGCAAGATTGAAAAAACAAACTATTTCGCACTTATAGCCCGAAATTTTCTGGGCCAACTGATCCGAATGGTCTGCAGAAACATGTGCCTTGGCCATGGACCTGTTACAACATGATGCTAGGCTCATATTAGGGCAGAATCGGTGAATAGAGCAAAGACAAAACTCACCCTATTGATGGTATTGACAGAGACTATAAACGTGAGTCAGAAAAAGCTCCGTTTGAGTAATTTTCATAGGTGTTGGAAAGGTATCGGAGAATTGAGATGGTAGGACTTCTAACTTTCCGATCTGGAAGAATGTACACATCCACATAACCACGTGCATGAGCACTACAAATATCTAGCCCAAAAAAGGCGGTTCGTGCCCTCAAAAACGGATCGCACGATTGAAAAAACAAACTATTTCGCACTTATAGCCCGAAATTTTCTAGGCCAACTGATCCGAATGGTCTGCAGAAACATGCGCCCTGGCCATGGACCTGTTACAACATGGTGCTAGGCTCACATTAGGGCAGAATCAGTGAATAGATAAAAGACAAAACTCACCCTATTGATGGTATTGACCGAGACTATAAACGTGAGGCAGAAAAAGCTCCGTTTGAGTAATTTTCATAGGTGTTGGAAAGGTATCGGAGAATTGAGATGGTAGGACTTCTAAATTTCCGATCTGGAAGAATGTACACATCCACATAACCACGCATGAGCACTACAAATATCTAGCCCAAAAAAGGCGGTTCGTGCCCTCAAAAACGGATCGCAAGATTGAAAAAACAAACTATTTCGCACTTATAGCTTGAACTTTTCTGGGCCAACTGATCCGAATGGTCTGCAGAAACATGCGCCTGGCCATGGACCTGTTACAACATGGTGCTAGGCTCACGTTAGGGCAGAATCAATGAATAGATAAAAGACAAAACTCACCCTATTGATGGTATTGACCGAGACTATAAACGTGAGGCAGAAAAAGCTCCGTTTGAGTAATTTTCATAGGTGTTGGAAAGGTATCGGAGAATTGAGATGGTAGGACTTCTAACTTCGATCTGAAGAATTTACACATCCACATACACACGCATGCGCACTGAAAATATCTAGCCCAAAAGGCGGTCCGCCCTCAAAATCGGATCGCAAGATTGAAAAAACAAACTATTTCGCACTTATAGCTCGAAATTTTCTAGGCCAACCTATCCGAATGGTCTGCAGAAATATGCGCCTTGGCCATGGACCTGTTACAACATGGTGCTAGGCTCACATTAGGTCAGAATCGATGAACAGAGAAAAGACAAAACTCACCCTATTGATGGTATTGACCGAGACTATAAACGTGAGTCAGAAAAAAGCACCGTTTGAGTAATTTTCATAGGTGTTGGAAAGGTATCGGAGAATTGAGATGATAGGACTTCTAATTTTCCGATCTGGAAGAATTTACACATCCACATACACACGTGCACGCACACTGAAAAAGTCTAGCCCAAAAAAGGCGGTTCGTGCCCTCAAAAACGGATCGCAAGATTGAAAACACAAACTATTTCGCACTTATAGCTCAAAATTTTTTGGGCCAATTGATCCGAATGGTCTGTAGAAACATGCGCCTTGGCCATGGACCTGTTACAACATGATGCTAGGCTCATATTAGGGCAGAATCGGTGAACAGAGCAAAGACAAAACTCACCCTATTGATGGTATTGACGGAGACTATAAACGCGAGTCAGAAAAAGCTCCGTTTGAGTAATGTTCATAGGTGTTGGAAAGGTATCGGAGAATTGAGATGGTAGGACTTCTAAATTTCCGATCCGGAAGAATGTACACATCCACATAACCACGCATGAGCACTACAAATATCTAGCCCAAAAAGGCGGTTCGTGCCCTCAAAAACGGATCATAAGATTGAAAAACAAACTATTTCGCACTTATAGCTTGAACTTTTCTGGGCCAACTGATCCGAATGGTCTGCAGAAATATGCGCCCTGGCCATGGACCTGTTACAACATGGTGCTAGGCTCACATTAGGGCAGAATAAGTGAATAGATAAAAGACAAAACTCACCCTATTGATGGTATTGACCGAGACTATAAACGTGAGGCAGAAAAAGCTCCGTTTGAGTAATTTTCATAGGTGTTGGAAAGGTATCGGAGAATTGAGATGGTAGGACTTCTAACTTTTCGATCTGGAAGAATTTACACATCCACATACACACGTGCATGCGCACTGAAAATATCTAGCCCAAAAAAGGCGGTCCGTGCCCTCAAAATCGGATCGCAAGATTGAAAAAACAAACTATTTCGCACTTATAGCTCGAAATTTTCTAGGCCAACCTATCCGAATGGTCTGCAGAAATATGCGCCTTGGCCATGGACCTGTTACAACATGGTGCTAGGCTCACATTAGGGCAGAATCGGTGAACAGAGAAAAGACAAAACTCACCCTATTGATGGTATTGACCGAGACTATAAACGTGAGTCAGAAAAAAGCACCGTTTGAGTAATTTTCATAGGTGTTGGAAAGGTATCGGAGAATTGAGATGATAGGACTTCTAATTTTCCGATCTGGAAGAATTTACACATCCACATACACACGTGCATGCACACTGAAAAAATCCAGCCCAAAAAAGGCGGTTCGTGCCCTCAAAAACGGATCGCAAGATTGAAAAAACAAACTATTTCGCACTTATAGCTCGAAATTTTCTGGGCCAACTGATCCGAATGGTCTGCAGAAACATGCGCCTTGGCCATGGACCTGTTACAACATGATGCTAGGCTCATATTAGGGCAGAATCGGTGAACAGAGCAAAGACAAAACTCACCCTATTGATGGTATTGACAGAGACTATAAACGTGAGTCAGAAAAAGCTCCGTTTGAGTAATTTTCATAGGTGTTGGAAAGGTATCGGAGAATTGAGATGGTAGGACTTCTAACTTTCCGATCTGGAAGAATGTACACATCCACATAACCACGTGCATGAGCACTACAAATATCTAGCCCAAAAAAGGCGGTTCGTGCCCTCAAAAACGGATCGCAAGATTGAAAAAACAAACTATTTCGCACTTATAGCTTGAACTTTTCTGGGCCAACTGATCCGAATGGTCTGCAGAAACATGCGCCCTGGCCATGGACCTGTTACAACATGGTGCTAGGCTCACGTTAGGGCAGAATCAGTGAATAGATAAAAGACAAAACTCACCCTATTGATGGTATTGACCGAGACTATAAACGTGAGGCAGAAAAAGCTCCGTTTGAGTAATTTTCATAGGTGTTGGAAAGGTATCGGAGAATTGAGATGGTAGGACTTCTAACTTCTCGATCCGAAGAATTTACACATCCACATACACACGCAGCATGCGCACTGAAAATATCTAGCCCAAAAAGGCGGTTTGTGCCCTCAAAAACGGATCGCAAGATTGAAAAACCAAACTAATTCACACTTATAGCTCGAAATTTTCTAGGCCAACTGATCCGAATGGTCTGCAGAAATATGCGCCTTGGCCATGGAACTGTTACAACATGGTGCTAGGCTCACATTAGGGTAGAATCAATGAACAGAGAAAAGACAAAACTCACCCTATTGATGGTATTGATCGTACTATAAACGTGAGTCAGAAAAAGCACCGTTTGAGTAATTTTCATAGGTGTTGGAAAGGTATCGGAGAATTGAGATGATAGGACTTCTAATTTTCCGATCTGGAAGAATTTACACATCCACATACACACGTGCACGCACACTGAAAATATCTAGCCCAAAAAGGCGGTTCGTGCCCTCAAAACGGATCGCAAGATTGAAAAACAAACTATTTCGCACTTATAGCTCAAATTTTTGGGCCAATTGATCCAATGGTCTGAGAAACATGCGCTTGGCCATGGACCTGTTACAACATGATGCTAGGCTCATATTAGGGCAGAATCGGTGAACAGAGAAAAGACAAAACTCACCCTATTGATGGTATTGACGGAGACTATAAACGTGAGTCAGAAAAAGCTCCGTTTGAGTAATTTTCATAGGTGTTGGAAAGGTATCGGAGAATTGAGATGGTAGGACTTCTAAATTTCCGATCTGGAAGAATGTACACATCCACATAACCACGTGCATGAGCACTACAAATATCTAGCCCAAAAAAGGCGGTTCGTGCCCTCAAAAACGGATCATAAGATTGAAAAAACAAACTATTTCGCACTTATAGCTTGAACTTTTCTGGGCCAACTGATCCGAATGGTCTGCAGAAACATGCGCCCTGGCCATGGACCTGTTACAACATGGTGCTAGGCTCACATTAGGGCAGAATAAGTGAATAGATAAAAGACAAAACTCACCCTATTGATGGTATTGACCGAGACTATAAACGTGAGGCAGAAAAAGCTCCGTTTGAGTAATTTTCATAGGTGTTGGAAAGGTATCGGAGAATTGAGATGGTAGGACTTCTAACTTTTCGATCTGGAAGAATTTACACATCCACATACACACGTGCATGCGCACTGAAAATATCTAGCCCAAAAAAGGCGGTCCGTGCCTCAAAAATCGGATCGCAAGATTGAAAAACAAACTATTTCGCACTTATAGCTCGAAATTTTCTAGGCCACCTATCCAATGGTCTGCAGAAATATGCGCCTTGGCCATGGACCTGTTACAACATGGTGCTAGGCTCACATTAGGGCAGAATCGGTGAACAGAGAAAAGACAAAACTCACCCTATTGATGGTATTGACCGAGACTATAAACGTGAGTCAGAAAAAAGCACCATTTGAGTAATTTTCATAGGTGTTGGAAAGGTATCGGAGAATTGAGATGATAGGACTTCTAATTTGCCGATCTAGGAGAATTTACACATCCACATACACACGTGCACGCACACTGAAAAAATCTAGCCCAAAAAAGGCGGTTCGTGCCCTCAAAAACGGATCGCAAGATTGAAAAAACAAACTATTTCGCACTTATAGCTCGAAATTTTCTGGGCCAACTGATCCGAATGGTCTGCAGAAACATGCGCCTTGGCCATGGACCTGTTACAACATGATGCTAGGCTCATATTAGGGCAGAATCGGTGAACAGAGCAAAGACAAAACTCACCCTATTGATGGTATTGACAGAGACTATAAACGTGAGTCAGAAAAAGCTCCGTTTGAGTAATTTTCATAGGTGTTGGAAAGGTATCGGAGAATTGAGATGGTAGGACTTCTAACTTTTCGATCTGGAAGAATGTACACATCCACATAACCACGTGCATGAGCACTACAAATATCTAGCCCAAAAAAGGCGGTTCGTGCCCTCAAAAACGGATCGCAAGATTGAAAAAACAAACTATTTCGCACTTATAGCTTGAACTTTTCTGGGCCAACTAATCCTAATGGTCTGCAGAAACATGCGCCCTGGCCATGGACCTGTTACAACATGGTGCTAGGCTCACATTAGGGCAGAATCAGTGAATAGATAAAAGACAAAACTCACCCTATTGATGGTATTGACCGAGACTATAAACGTGAGGCAGAAAAAGCTCCGTTTGAGTAATTTTCATAGGTGTTGGAAAGGTATCGGAGAATTGAGATGATAGGACTTCTAATTTTCCGATCTGGAAGAATTTACACATCCACATACACACGTGCACGCACACTGAAGAAATCCAGCCCAAAAAAGGCGGTTCGTGCCTCAAAAAACGGATCGCAAGATTGAAAAAACAAACTATTTCACACTTATAGCTAATTTTCTGGGCCAACTGATCCGAATGGTCTGCAGAAACATGCGCCTTGGCCATGGACCTGTTACAACATGATGATAGGCTCATATTAGGGCAGAATCGGTGAACAAAGCAAAGACAAAACTCACCCTATTGATGGTATTGACAGAGACTATAAACGTGAGTCAGAAAAAGCTCCGTTTGAGTAATTTTCATAGGTGTTGGAAAGGTATCGGAGAATTGAGATGGTAGGACTTCTAAATTTCCGATCCGGAAGAAT
>JAHHZJ010003090.1:0-25732 GCA_021437245.1 Aegilops speltoides | reverse complement strand
TGCAATGTCCTTTGCCTCATGAGAACTGACCTTAGGTATTTGGCAGTGGCCCCTGTGGCGCCTGCCTGCGTCTCTAGAGACACGCCCGAGCCCTCGTGGAGGTGTGGCAGGCGGAGCTATCCTTGAAGGAATGTAAAATCTGGCTAGCGATTTTACCCCTTACACGCAGCCACTCATAGGGTGATCTCGGATGTCGACTACGGCGCTTCCCGGTGACGGACACTAGGGGTGCTGCCACCAGCTGCCGATTTCGATCAAGGGCTCTCGCGAGATGAAGCCAAAATAACGGATTTGACGAGGTGCGGCACGCAAAGACAAGCCCCGGGCGCACACACCTACTCCATCTCCACGCCGAGGAGAGGTGGCGGGGACTACCACCTCCCCACGCCCCAGACCAAAGGAGCCTCAGAGAAAACACACTTGAGGAACTATCGGTCACGTAATACCAAATCCATTGAAAAAATTACTAAGAAAACCGCAAGCAAATTCAGAAAGAAATAAACAACAAGGCTTCGGGCACCTAATCTAGTCTTCACCAATACGCTGAGCTACTGCTGCCACTAGGACGCAGGGAGGGAACTCCCCATGAGGCCCTGTGGCAACTCTCAGAGACTCTGTATGTATAGCCCCACTCATTATTATGAGAGTGTCACGAGCGGAGACCTTCACAGTCGGAGCCTTGCTTCAAGCTGCAGCCTTTCTTCAGGGTAGAACTTCCTGAGGTGCCGGATGTTCTAGGAATTGGATGGGGACTCCCGCCCCGTGTCTCTAGGCGCTACAGGCCTGCCTCGAGACACTGGCACTCCTAAACGTGGCTCTCCCACATGGGAGAGAGCTTATCCACTTCTCCCCGAGAGCACCTGGCCGAGGACGAGATCACCCACCCTAACGCCCCGGAGGTGACGCCATTGTAGGTGAGTAGTGCCAAGGCCGTTGTTCAGCTTCCAGCGGCGCTCCTCCTCAAAGACGAGATCCATCTCCAATGGGCGCCCTACTCCATTTCCGTCAATGCTAGGACTCTGCGTGAGGGATAAGCTTGATTCGTGAGGGAGAACCGTCAGCTCCATATATGAGGAAGAAAGGCGCTTTCTCCCGTTGGCTTGGTCGCAGAAAGTGATGGACCACAAGATGATCATCGCTGCTCGCCGAAGCTAGCCCCTACCGCAGCTCCCCGAGCTTCTTCTTGAAGGTAGTGCCGCGGAGGCCTCTCAGACATCTCGTGATGGCTCTCTCACCCGTCCATTGCTCGCGGGTGTGCTATCGAGGCGTAGTGCAGATCCAAGTGCTCCAAGATTAGCACAGCTTTGTTTTGAAAAGATTGCTAGTGAACCGCTAGACGTTGTCGATGATGATGCAATTAGACCCCTAAATCGGTTCAAGATTCCTTGATGAACTTGACGATCGATCCCATCGATGGTGCGCATGACTTCTTCCTCCACCCAGTTGGTGAACTTGTCGATGGCGACGTAGAGGTATTTGTAGCCCCCTGGAGCCCGAGGGAATGGCCCCAAGATGTCTAGCCCCCAGACTGCAAATGGCCACGTGAGCGGGATCATCTGGAGGCCCTGCCCAGGATGATGGATCTGCTTGGCGTGGAACTGGCATGCTTCACATGAGCGCACCAGCTCGGTGGCATCGTTGAGCTAGTGGGCAATAGAAGCCTCTTGCTGAACACCCACCTCGCCAGGGTGCGGGACGTAAGAGTGGTACCCGCATTCCCCACTATGTATATCCATCGCCAGCCTCAAGCCTCTCGCTCCTAGAGATGCACCAGAAAGAAACGCCATTGGGTCTCCGTGGTATAACTCACCATCATTAACGCAAGACGCTGCCCCGGTGAGCCACGGCCTCGTGTCCTCTTCCTCTCCTCGTAGGGTCCCCCAAGCATGTATGCCTTGAACTCCTCCGCTCAAAGACCTCCTCTCGCTCAAGCGCCGAGCAGAAGTGGGCTCCCCGAGGGATGACCACCGGCCGGGCTCCTGCCTCCGTGCTCCTGTGGGCAGGTCCTCCCGAGGTGGTGTTGGAGTCGTGACATGTGGGATCTGCAGATGGCTTGAAGAGCCGCCTCAAACACCCCTGGCTCCTGGGGGAGCCTTCGAGAGGCTCTTTGGCGATGTCGTTCCTTTCCTTGTTCGCCCCACGCATGGGCATACGCAGATCCATGCCCATGAACCGCTTCTCCATCATGCTCACCTCTTCTAGGTATGCCACCATGTGTTAGTTCTTAGGCGGTATTCCTTGTTGGAGAAGGACGAGACACCGGAATCGCTTTTGATGGTTAGGGCGCTTACCTTCTGAGAGCACGGCGGGCACCCCGAGCTCCGGTGAGCAAGCAGCTCAACTCGCAATGTTGTTGAGACTTTCTCGCCTCACCAAAAGCAGAGTAGACCGTGATAGCAAAGCTTGTTCTTGGTGGGCTAGATGAGGATGGCCCTCGCCTGCTGCCTTGCCGAGCAAACGCCTGGTCAAGTACATGACCCATCCGTTCGCTCTTTCATCTCCTAGCAGGAGGGAGCAGTCCTCGCCTTTCTCCGTGATCCGGAGCGCCGTCCATTTGGCCATGAAGTCAGCCGAGGGCCGCACCTTGATGACCCCGATGGTACTCGAACTCGAGGTCAAACTCTTGAAGCTCAATGTTCCATTCAAATGACCGCCCTGCCATGCTCGGGTTTCGAGCACCTCTCGTGAGGGTATACCGAGACAACTTTGATGGGGTGGCTTGAAAGTAGTGGCGCAATCTCCCGGAGGCAACTAGAAGTGCGCAAGAGCTTGTGGCATGGGGTACCATGCCCGGCCTCCTCAAGATTATGTCGATGGTATAAACGGATGCTCAACGAGGAGGAGGCGCCAAGAAGATCTTGTTCTTCACAAGGCACATGTCCCCTTGGCCTCCCGAGGTCTGGCTTTGAGCCTCGAGCAGCCATGGGGCCATCCGTAGCCTCGTGGAGGAATATCGACCAGAACCGCCTCGACAAGCAAGATATCTCCCACGTGTCGGGCACGACTTAGAGGCATAACCGCATTGAAAGCAATGTCGCAAGTGAGGTAATCTTTGACAATCCATGTAATATACAAGGAAAGAGATACATAGTTAAGTTTACAATCGCCACTTCACACAATACATAAAATAAACATCCATCATTCAGTTTACAATCAAGGTCCCACTACGGAACC
Organism: Aegilops speltoides; assembly: GCA_021437245.1. NCBI lineage: Eukaryota > Viridiplantae > Streptophyta > Magnoliopsida > Poales > Poaceae > Aegilops > Aegilops speltoides. Next base: position 22,558 of record JAHHZJ010003090.1, on the reverse strand, counting down.
AAAATAAAAGAAGAATACCCCAAATGCAACATGATCCTCGATCGCCTAATCGGCTCCACTACTAATCGCTCCGAAATGAAACATAGTAACGACTCAAGGCCTCATCAAATTCCCACTTCAGCTCTGGCTATACCTCGCTACCGGTATCATCGGTACCAGATCTCTGCTTTTGGTAGAATTGTGACACCCCAAAATTTTGATTTTGTTTTATTAATTAAAATTTTGCCAGGAAATTAAAACTTTTATTTTCCTGGGCCCCTTTTATTTTTGAAACTTTTTTCCCTTGCTATTATGGAGTTTTCCCCATACGTAAAAACTTTTCAAATATGTTATTGGACTTGTTTAACCTCTCAATAAAAACTTTCCTTTTATTAGTAGAACTAATTACTGAACTATGTTTTAATATGGCCATATTTGAAAAATCGTTTTTCAAGGTTATATGGCCATATTTGAACCACAACCATTTGATATATTTATCTAAAAATCCAACCAAAATTTGAGATGTCATGTGATGTTTTTAAATAACTTTATACAAAAATATCTTTTATTGTTGAAATATTTTTAGTGCTACACATGCTTTTCTTTCCTTCGGTCCAGTAGAGCAACTTTGCACTACAACCCTTTTAAATAATTCTTTCTAGCCTCCACCAAAATTATGGGATGTCAAGAGAAGCATATTATTCCACTTTGTGCAAAACCCATTTATGTTCTTTGAAAATTTTGAGTGTAACAACCTCATCTTCATTCGGTCCAACATGATGGATTGTACAAAGATCCATATTATTTCTTACCCTTGGCCATATATTCTTTCTCCTACTTGTAGCCCTCCATGTTAAACCCTTAAGTCCAGGAGAGTGGATCCATTGATGATTCCAAGTGCTTGCAACAATGCCATTTGCTTTCTCGTCTGCACTGAAGTTTTGCAAAACTTGCACTAGCAAGTTTCTTCTTTCTCGCAAACTAACTTCACCACTCCCTCTTTCATCCACAGAGACACTAGTCCGGAAGATTTGGCCCTCCAAGAATAGCCTAGGTGCCTTTGGCATTTTGACAAACACCTCGAGTGCATGGACCTAATTGGCATGATCTCAAGTCACACTATGAACTTGGCCACCGACCAAACCACCTTGTCCATTGAGTCTCCCTCTATCTATAACCTAGTCCCGTGGCTTGCCACCTCACTCTCACGACCTGTAGCATGCCAAGGCATTTCACGAGCACCTTCAAGGCAGGCAGCCTCGGGCGCCCTGCAGTGCTTTGCACGCAAGCGCGCAGCTGGCCGCCACACGCCTCGCCCTTGTTGGCTTACAGAGCCGCCGACCATCCGCTGCGCAAGAACGCTTAAGCCACCCCGGCTGCGTTTACAGCGTTAGCCGACAGCTTTTTATGGCACACGGCGCCAGGCACAAGGCTACGCCATGGCCGGCGCGCCGCCTAAGCCACCCCGCCACCACTCGCTCCTAGCACAGCTCGAAAGCCCATCCACAAGGGCATCGCTTCAGTCGCTGCTACGACGCTCATGTTGGCATAGAAGATTGTCACGACGAGCTTATCTTACGGGCCATGAAACCGCTTTGCTCGCCTATATAGGACCCCGAGCCCTCCGAGCACGCAAGCAACCTCAAGACGCTTCCTCCGGTTTCCCCATGGCAGCCAATCGATCCGAGGGGGCCGCCTCATCTCCCAAGAACCCAGCCATCCAGCCGCTGCTCGATCATTCCGCCGCCACCAGGCCTCCCTCCCATTTCTCTCCGCCAAGATCATCTCCTCCTTCCAGAACCCAACCCCTACTTGATTTTGATCGAACCACTTTCCCAAAACCACTTCGCCACCGGCTTCTCCGCCAGCAGAAGCTCGGCCGCCGCAGCTCACTCCGCCCCCATCACTCCTCGACCACCGGAGGAACCGCCTAGTCGCAGGCGGATCCATCCTCACTGGGGCCCGCGAGAGCAACTGCTCACGGGCGCATTTATCGCCGGAGCCCCCGCCTCCACTCGGGACAAGTAGGAAGGAGAGGGAGGACGATTAGTCAACCTCGACTAGTGGGCCACCGAGACCCACTGCCGCGACCCACTCCGCCGGTCCACGTGTTTAAGTGAAAGCGAAAACCTCGAGTACGCTTCTCGATTCAAAGCGATACCCTCCAAACGTTTTTTCTCTTTTATTTAAAACCAGATTTGACCGTAACTTTGACTGGTTATATCTTTTTAAATACAACTCCAAATAAAATGATTCTTTTTCCCACCTCTAAAATTTGATCTAGTTTATTTTAAGATTTATTTGAAAAAATTTCAAAACAACTTTTGGTGCTGTTTTTTATTTTGTGTGTTAATTCTTTATATTGCTAAATAGGATTTTTGGAGAGAGGAGAAAGCATTCAAAAGTTTTAAGTGCACCCCACCTTACCACTCATTGAAGGCAAGCATTCTTCAATCCCGCATAATATTTTGGTGTGATCGTTGATACATTTTTAACACCACCAAGATTTCAAGGACTTGTCATTTCATGTGATATGACATATGCATGAGTGCATATTAGTGATTTCCATGCTGTTGGAAATAAACACACTTGTGATGATAATCATCCTCATGTGTCTTGCATGCATGCCGAAAGGAACCGGAAAGCCTTGCCTTGGGTAGGTGTGAGCTTGTCGCCGTCTCCTTGGGACGGGTATGTCCCAGATAGCATAGTAAGATATAATGAGTGTTGATTGGAATGGTTGAAATATATTTGTTATACATGTCATGCAGAAACTATAAACCTCCCGAGTCGCATCGTAGATCGAGTCTTGTTCCAAAGAATCCCCACACTTGTTTCATGCTACCACTTGTCCCCGCCATGTAGGGTACGGTTCAGAATTTGTCAACCCTTTCTAGCACACACCGTAGAGGGGCCGGATGAGGGTACCATGGCCATGGATTAAAGCTACCATCCCGGTCAGGGCATCGGTGTTTCCTGTTGGACTGGAGGGGAGGCCACCCCTTAGAGCCGCGATATAAATTTGATCCCATGCTACGCGAGGTTGTAGCCTCCCACTTAGAGTTTGCTTTCGACGGGTGTCGGGTGATTCTGCATAATCCGTAAGTTAAGTCGGTATGTGCAAGTCGTGTGTTTTCATTTAAAAGACCGTAGCGGAATTAGTCCCGATGGACTAAAGGAATCCGCTACTGTGGGTAAAGAGTACACCTCCGCAGAGATTAAAACCTATTCGAATAGCCGTGGTCCATGGTTAAGGATTACACCGGGGACGGGTCAAGTGTCACTTTAGTGTCGGTCTTCGAGGTGAAGTCGTTAACCGTAATCGAACAACATGGATTGTGACTTGTGACTTGTGATAATTATGATTATTATTATTGTCAGACTAACCTGTGATATTATTGTTATTATCGAGCATCTCTCGGTGGGTTCTACCTCCGTGATATTCACTATGATCGCTTATTTTAAAGCCTTTATGTGGTGTCGCCGCACGCCCGATCGTGGCATTTCTTTAAAGCCCTTTATGGTGTCGCCGGATGCCCGACTCGGCATTTCTTTAAAGCCCTTTATGCGGTGTCGCCGACGCTCGATCGTGGCATTTCTTTAAAGCCCTTTATGCGTGTCGCCAGACGCCTCGATCGTGGCATTTCTTTTTAAAGCCCTATATATGCGGTGTCGCCAGACGCCTCGATCGTGGCATTTCATTTAAAGCCCTTTATGGGGTGTCGCTAAGACGCCTGATCGTGGGCATTTCTTGTTATTTACTTCATAATTTTTAATACTACTATGTTATTGCACATTCATAAATAATGAGCTTGCATGCATCAGAGACTTAATTTTGTGACTAACGCCATGAGCATAAAATATTTTTCAAAGACACCATTGTTATGTTATACCGTGTTCATAATGTTTATAGTACATTCAAAGTACTCAACGGGTTTGTCCCTGCTATTGTCTTGGCCAAATTTTCTTGCACGGAGAGGAGCGATGTGATGACAGCCCTAACCTAAGCAACGGAGATAGCAGCCTCGAAGATAGGAGTTAACCCGTCACTGTTCTCGGGGACATGGAGTCCCATAGACACCGATGATCCATAAACCGCTCCGCCTATCAACCACTAGAGACCATTTGTTGTATTCACATGCCGTAATGGTCTTGTACCACAAATTTTTGTATTTTGCTTAGAATTTTGTATCAAGTTGGGAGCCTCATCACCAACAAAGAATCCTGGTTGAGGAGCACGACGGTCTTTTTCTCGAAATTTATTACCCAAAAACCGGTCGTGGATAAGAATCAGGAGCCACGGGACTCAGCAATCTCACACCCGCGAGATCAAGACTATTTAAGCTTAAGGGAAGGCTGGTGTAAAAGGAGGAGTTGCAGCAAGTTTACTAGCATATATGGTGGCTACATCGCAAAAGAGAGCGAGAAGAGAAGCAAAGCACACACAGGAAGCTAGTAGCTATCAAGAAGTGATCCCGAACTACTTACGCCAAACATAACTCCAACACTCGTTCACTTCCCGGACTACGAGAAGAGACCATCACTACATACACTGTTGATGTATTTTAATTAAGGTCAACTTCGGTTTTCTACAACCGACATTAACAAATTCCCATCTGCCTCATAATCGCGGCACGGCTTTTGAAAGATAATACCGCAGGGTGTCCCAACTTAGCCCATAACAAGCTCTCGCGATCAAAGAAGGAATAGACCTTCACCCAAGACACTCCGACGTCACTCTGATCCCGACATCAAGACATTTCGACAATGGTAAAACTAAACCAGCAAGACTACCCGACCTGTGCCGCACAAATCCCGATAGGAGCTGCACATATCTGCTCGTGGCACACCGGATGAACACTACGACGCAACCGAAGATACCCTAAGTTGCCCTGTATGCGGCACCGCAAGTGGCTCTAGTTTGGATCAACACTCAGAGGAGCATTGGCCCGGGGTTAAAGAAAGATGACCTTGGGCTCGCTAAAAACCCAAGGGAAAAAGGCTTAGGTGGCAAATGGTAAACCAAAGTTGGGCCTTTGGCCGAGGAGTTTTATTCAAAGCGAACTGTCAAGGGGGGTCCCATAAATCACCCGACCGCCAGAAGGAACGCAAAATCAAGGAACATAACACCCCAGATGACGGAAACTAGGGTGGCAAGAGGGAACAAAACACTGCATAAGGCCGAGCCTTCCACCCTTTACCAAGTATACAGATGCATTAATTAAAACAATAGATATTGTGATATCCCAAAGTATCCGTGTTCCAACAAGGAACAAACTTCATCTTCACTCGCAACTAGCAACGCTTATAAGAGGGCTGAAAGCAAAGCGGTAACATAGCCAAACAACGGTTTGCTAGGACATGGATGGTTAGAGGTTTAATATGGCAATATGGGTGGTATGATATAGCAAGTGGTAGGTATCGAGCATAGGCATAGCAAAGAGCGAGCATCTAGCAAGCAAAGATAGAAGTGATATCAAGGTATGGTCATCTTGCCCGCAAGGTTCTCGTGAGTCTGTCGGCTTGATCCTCGAGGCGCTTCCTCAACAGGTTCCTCGCTCACGCACTCGCCTCCCGGCTCTACCCAAAGCAAGAACACAAGCAACGAACCACAATCAAACAAGGAACAATGCATAAGCAATATGATGCAATACATGACATGCTATGCGAGATGATATGCAATGCATATGTGTGCTCCGGAAGGAAAATGATGAACTGGCATCAACTTGGCAAACCAAGTATGTCGCTGAAAGATGAGATGATTTCGTGAAATCGATATAAAGATCACCGAATCGGATGCACGGTTTGCAAATGACAAGCAAAACAAGAATGACGAAATCTGCTTAATGTACTCGATGCTACTTAGCACGCAACAAGAAACTATGCTACAGCACCCCAACATAAAAACAAAGCATATGGAAGCGATCTACAGGAGATGCTTAAAAAAGAGGAACACTGAGCTACGAAGCTAAATCACATCATAACATGTTCAAACAAGCATGGTGAAAGTGCAAAAATATCGTGTTCACGACTTAGTGAAAATACTAACATGCCAGAATTAACATCGTGAAGGCATGTTTAGAGCAAGCAAACAACATGCTACAGGAACTTATAATAGCAAAACAAAGCATGACATGATTCTACTCAAAGCATATATCAATAGTCCCTCATCGACCATAAGCCAAAAGGACTAGAGGATATGATGGCACCTATGTAAACATAGCAAGTTTTATTACAGATTTCAGACTTAATAAAAACTGGGCATGGCGAAAACAGATATCGTAGGCATGTTCGGAGCTCGATGCACTCACTACAGAGCACCTCATGATAAACTAAGCATACACCCATCAAGAAGACATGGCATAGAAGCTATACATGGCAAGAACAACATCATAGCATACACGGATCAACTACAACGACCTCATGAAAATTGAATCTCATGCAAACAATCTGCTGTGAAACATTTTCAAGCAAAAGTAGAGCACGAAAATGACATGCTATGCTACTCCATAAATGCCAACAAAGGCACGGATGATAGAGCACATCCATATGTTCAAAACACCTTACTGATCATGCTCAAAAGGGCATAGATCTCTCAGAATAACATGAACATATGGCATAAAAATAATAGCAGACAAGACTTAGTGAAAACACTAAGTTCCTCAAATCAAGAACATCATCATCCCTACTTTGCATGCTTGTTCTAGTGAACACATAGATCACAAAATACATGCCATACACCCCTGAAAGATGGCATGGCATAGTTCAACACACATGTAGGACTCAAGTTCATAGGGTGCACACATAAATCATGGCAAAATGACAAAAGAGCTCGGCCGATAAGATTCTCGAACTAACGATCCAAGCCATCTTCCAACAGCATTTCGCATCAAGATCAGCTCAAATGCAAATGATGCAATGGAATGAAATGATGTACTCTTCGAGACAAACAATTTGATATTATACGCACGTAAACGGAGTTACGGGAAGTAAGATGTGATGCTATGAACAGAGATGATCTCGCAGAATTTACGACAGCTAGTAAATGAAGGGGAGAAAGTCAATCTGACCCGATCCAGATCGATCTCGCCGAGAGCGCCTCCGCACTTGCAAGTGGGGCGCCAGAAGGTCCACCCCACAGCCCACGCTCAGATGCCTTATGGCTTGCCGAACGCGCTGCCACGCATCACACCATGAGGGGCATCCCGAGGCTCAAGAGGTCGTGTTCCGCATTCTCGCGGAGATGGAGATGGTCTCGCGAGGAGCCACTCGCCTCGAGCCTCCCGAGGCCTCAGGCTCGGGCTCGTGAGGATCGCCACCGCAGCCCACCGAGTCTGCTACACCAACACCTCTTTGTCGCCAACACTATCAGTGACATCTTTCAAGTTTCATTTCCACTGAGCGCCTCGTGGTCAAGATCATTCCTGTGCCGCATGGGTCCGTCCCCGCGACGTATCCTTTTGCTTGTGTTCTAGCTCACTTTGTTGGGGCGCTCGCCTGCATCATCCCTAAGTCGCCGGCCAAACCCACGACGCCCGCCTTTCCAAAGATCTATTTGAATGAATTCTACTCCCCGCGATTAACATGCTTTGACCTAGTCAGCTCGCTCAACTCACACCAACCGATGGAGCTGCTCCAAACGGCACGACGCTTATGCATGGGTCCGCCCCTCAACGCCGACAAACCTGAATGGCCGAGCTCAGCTGCAGCTCCAAGATAGCGCCACCTCGTCGAGCTCTCAAAGGCTCGCCACCTCTTCGTGAGCAACCAACTACCGATCGTCGATTGTCATGGCGAACTCTCGCTCTTTTGGTGATGAGCCTCAGAGGATCTCTTCAAGGAGCAGCATCAAAGAGGCCTTCACGGTGTCTCCTTCACTCGTCCGCCGCAAACCGCTTGCACGCTAAAGGGGGTACCGAGCATCGTGGACTCATGGTTCCTCATCGCTCTCCAGCCCTCACCTCCGCCCTGACCACGGCATCGCGACCGCATACCAACGACGGCCGAGACTCGCCGAGGGCCGAGACCCGAGGACGAGAGCAGAAAGGGAGCCAAGGCGAGGGAAGATGCACGCGAGGACCTCGCCAGCAACCTCGCATGCCGATGCATGGACCCGCGATACACAGTGGGGCGGTCCTCGATTCTTGAGATAAGTCACTCTCCGTAAACACTAGCTATCACAGCACTATCACCACATCCAATGCAATCCTGTGTTAGCAACGTCGCTCTCCTTTCTCACCGAATGATGGCTGCTTGAGCGCTAAGGGGGACCTCCGAGCATCGCGATCAGGCTCTACTCGACCAGCCACACTCGCCTCCTTGACCACGGATCGCGACTCATAGATACCAGCGACGGCTGAAGCCGCCTTGGGACTGGGACCCGTCGGCGCAGAGCATCAAGCCATCACGAGGTTCGGAAGGAAGAACTGAGCTAAGACGGAATGAGCAACTCGCGCTACACCATGGCAAGGATTATATTGACAGATAGGCCCGCAGGCACCTTACAAGCCCCCACGGGGTATATTCTTGGCTCCTCGCAGGAACAAAAGATGCATATCCTAAGGATCCTAACTACAGGAACCATCATGGTGGACGCCATCATCAATAGGGGGCCGCCAGGCACCGGCACCAACCCCATCCAGATCAGGGGCGGCGACGGCCTGACGAGCCAGCCTCGCCCAAGCTGGCGAGGCTCGGGGCTCAGAGCTATCGCCGCCGCCTCCCGGAGTCGCCAAGCAGAGTCGCCTGTTCCTCCCGCACCTCCGTCAGCTCGAGGAGCCGCCAAGGAGCGGTAGCTGGCCTCGCCTCGCCATAGGGGGTCCCGACCGCCTCCCGGCAGCACTACAGGCGCACCATCCGTGATCAAGACCTTGAAGAACATCACCAAGCATTGTCGACCTGTGGATCGCGAGGGCGCCTTGTCCCGAACCCGGGCGACGGGCCCAGCCTCGAGTCATGAAGACTCGGCCGGGGTAACGATCACGACCTTAGCCCTGTCATGAGGGTGCTGCAGCCAGCAGGTCAGTGAGCCGAGCCTCAGAGTTCCTCGCGGGATGACGCGAGGCGAAGAAAGGAGGAAGGCGAACCAAGACCGAGGAGGCATGGCGGCGTGAAGCACGAATCCTGGGAGGAGCTCTCATGGACCTGTGGGGAAAGACGACCTTTGTAACTCCACTGACCGATGGCAGCACCGCCTGTATGCTCGCATCGACCTTCGTGAGCCCTCTATGGGATAAGCATAAGGAAGGGAACCCCGGTGATGGCCGCCACACCAGGGCCTCAACGCTCGCGCGGGCGCCTCACCCGGCGGCGTAGGGCTAGCCGCTTTTGGTGGAAGCGGGTCGATCCTCTCGGGAGATTCTTCTTCGCCGCAGAGAACCGGGCGGATCGGCAGCTATTGCAGCGAGACGGAGCAAAGGACCAGAAGAAGGAGAAGCAAGAAGATATAGACTGAAGGGCATGCACTGTGCCATACTTAAAGCCGAGGAGGCCAACCGTCGACTTCCACGACGCACGAATCATGACCCGCTTTTGCATGCAGGACTTGTCAATTCGCAGCTTGCCGAGGCGCTATGGGGAAGCGGAGGCGCCCACGCCCAATCAATCGCCACGCTGGCGCCTAAGGACGCAGTCGTTAGGGCTCCAGGCGCTGTCAAGACATGCCCTTTCGCCTCGCCGCCAAGTCCGGGCGCCTTTGGGCCTGTGGCTACTGCCGGTGTTCCGGGAATGGGGTCCTTGCACTCGTCACTGCCTGCGCTCACATGGGCGTGGCTCAAAGGGGGCCCAACACGCCCATCTTCATCAACACAAGCTCAAGACCTCGCGAGGGGCCAGACATGGGCGGATGACAAGGAGCTTCTCGCACGGCCTCATCAGGCTGCTCACGAGGAGGCGGAGAGATCAAGGCGGGTACTTCACGAGGTGCCCATGATGCAACCCATGACGACTCTAAGGGCGCCAGGGAGGCCGGCCCGCAGGTCCTCCTTTCCTCTTTTGTGCAAAGGAGCAAGCGGAAGAGCATCAAGCAAAGGCATCCATTTCGTGCAACAAGACCAAGACCAGCCCAACGGCAGGAAGGAAGTCAGTGGAGCCCAAGCAGGCCATCGCTAGAGCCTTGACAAAGTAGGACCAACTTTAGTCGTGATAAGTGTACCCGATGTTCCTTTCTAAATGTCCAATTGTCAAGCGCCTTCCCGCCAATATTTGGGAAGAGGCCCACTGCCTTGCCTATAAATAGGACTAGCCACCCCTGTGGTAGAGCCATCGAGCATCCGGATCCTCACCAAGAAACTAAGAGAGAGAGCGATCAACCTCCTAGTAGTTCATCGACCAGCCAAGAATGTATCAGCGAGGCTGTTCTTCCTTGTATTGTCCATCATCACCAACAGTAATCCACCACACCACACACCGGAGTAGGGTATTACACCACAATGGTGGCCTCGAACCAGGATAAGAGGGAGTCCTCGACTAGGGGTGTCCGGACAGCCGGACTATCATCGCCGGCGGACTCCAAGACTATGAAGATACAAGATTGAAGACTTCGCCCCGTGTCCGGATGGGACTTTCCTTGGCGTGGAAGGCAAGCTTGGCGATACGGATATGTAGATCTCCTACCATTGTAACCGACTGTAAACCCTAGCCCTCTCCGTGTCTATATAAACCGGAGGGTTTTAGTCCAGAGGACAACACAACCATTACAACAATCATACCATAGGCTAGCTTCTAGGGTTTAGCCTCCTTGATCTCGTGGTAGATCCACTCTTGTACTACCCATATCATCAATATCAATCAAGCAGAGTAGGGTTTTACCTCCATCGAGAGGGCCCAACCTGGGTAAAACATCGTGTCCCTTGTCTCCGTTACCATCCGCCTAGACGCACAGCTCGGGACCCCTACCCGAGATCCGCCGGTTTTGACACCGACATTGGTGCTTTCATTGAGAGTTCCTCCGTGCCGCCACCGATAGGAAGGATGCCTCTTCCCGCCTTCAAAGACGGTATCTTCGCCAAAGGAGCCTTGGCCGCCGCCAAACTATCCGGCTAGGTGGTTTTCATGACCGCCTGCTCGCCACCGCTTCGACAATGACCTCTCGTCATCAAAAGCAATCTTCACGCTAACTCGAATTCGCCGAGCAGCTTGATCCAATAGAGCTCTCGTCCAGAACGAGCTCTTGATCGTGATCGCCGCCTCGAGTCGCCATGACTACAATCAGATTGGGCTTAAACCGATCCGAGAGAGATTAACTCTCCTGTGTTACCCACCACGCTGCGGTGGTAGAGGAACAACGCGCGACTCTTCTCCTATATTGAAAACTAGTCATGTCCGGCTCCCAACCTCCATGCCGGATTCCCGCGGGGGACGGACTTCGATCAAGCACTCAACCTAAAGTCGCATCGACCGACTCGCTGGACAACGCCCAACAATCCAAGCTTCCAAATTGAAACTTCGCCCTTGAGCCTCGAGATGGGTAGGGTTCCGACTTAATTCCACCCACCCACCTGCATATATGCGATCTATCTCTAATCCGCAAGAGCCCGCTGAAACAAAGACATCATTATCGGGCCGATTCTCCCGGTTATGGACAGGATAAAGGACTGCCGAGAGGAAAACGCAATCTCAATTTTTTGCAATAATTGCACGGACGAGGAATCTTGAACGCCGCCACCGCCGTGGAAATTACACGCCACGACCAAGGCCCATAGTACGAAAGTATCAGGCGATGGAGAGTTTCCGAAAACCAAAATAAGTTTTGGGACAATCCGCCCCAATACAACCCTAGTCCGCAACAAAAGGGTGCATTACACTCAGCACCAGTACAAAAACCAAAAAGCAAAACCCCATAAAGGGCACGGAACCGCATCGAGGGATGGCTTAGCGGACCTCAGAAATTCACAAGACAGTAGGGCGCCACCCCAACACATAGCCTTCGAGCATGTTGATATTACGGCAGTGGCCAAAAGTGGCGAGGAGCTTCTAGCCCCGAAAACCACTCCAACAATACCAAGACGGTATCAACAGTCTTCGAGACTTTCAGATCAAATAATATGCGAAACGAATAATCCGCAGCCTCGCCAAGTCTACCAAGTAGCAACAACAAATCCATGGAGCGACACGCCATCACCTTCAACGCCAACGATTTAACCTAAATTCAACAGCCCGAGCACCACCGATTGGTCCTTAGTCCAATAGTGGACGGCTTTCGACTTACCAAGGTACTCATGGATGGCGGCAGCGATTAAACCTCATCTACGAGGAAACTCTTCAAAAATGGAAATAGATCGAGCCGCATTGAGCGAAGCAAAGACAACCTTCAGAGGAATAATCCCTAGCCGGAAGCGCACAGCACCGAAAAATCACACTTGATGTGGTGTTCGCTCACGGACAATTACAGGTCCAAGAAGTCACGCCCAAGTGGCCCTGCTCAACAGCGGATATCACGCTATATTAGGACGAGAGGCATTCACAATTTTTCAAGCCATACCCCATTACGGGTACATGAAGCTTAAAATGCCCGGCCCGCGGAATAATCACTCGCGCTAGTGATCCGACATAGCACTCCGCTACCAAAACAAGACAGCCGATTAGCCCCGAGGCACTATCCAAGCCCTAGCGGCAGAAGAACTCATCACACAAGCGCTTCACGGTGAATAGGGACGATGTGATACTCGATAAGAGATCCAAGTCCACCTCCTTTAAACCAGCGGATGAAATAGTAAAATTCCAGTGTCCATCCAACGGACCCAACAAAGACGGCTCCATCGGGCACAATTGAACCCTCGATGTAGACGCCAGATCACGAGAATTCCTTCGAAAATTGGGACATTTTCGCCGCACCCTTCAGATATGCCAGAATCCCACGCAGATTGGCGTAACACAGCCTAAACATCCTAAAGGATTCAAGCCACCAAACAGCTCTTCGACGATTTTCCAACCCAAAAGACAGTAATGGGAGAAGAGCTAGCCAAACTATTGGAAGCCGGATTCATCGAGACATCAAACATCCGGATTGGCTAGCAAACCTGGTAATGGTACCAAAGAAGGACAAACTCGGCGCCTATGTGTCGATTTTAAAGACCTCAACAAGGCCTGCCTAAAGGATCCTTCCTCCCCCGCATCGACCAAATAATCGATGCTACCGCAGGCACGATTCATTGTGCTTCCTCGACGATACTCCGCTACCATCAAATCAAGATGGCGGAAGCGACCAAGCCGCAACGGCATTCATTACTCCATATGGACCATTCTGCTTCAACACGATGCCCTTCGACTTAAAAACGCCGCGCAACATATCAGCGCATGATTCGTACATGTCCGCTACCCAGATCGGCAAAACAAGAGAGGTATACGAGACGACGAGTCGCCAAAACCAAACACGCCGAAACTCTAGTAGACGATTTGAGGCTCACATTCGACAACCTCCGAGCATATGACATCAAGCTGAATCCGAAAATGCGCTTTTGCATCACCGAAAGCTCCCGGGCTTCATTGTATCCGTAGAGGAATTGAAGCAAACCCAGCCAAGATCCGAGCTCACACAGCTGGATATTCCAAAAGACCTCAAACAAATACAAAATTGATCGATGCGTATGCGGTTTAAGCCGCTTTATCTCCCGCTTGGGAGAAAAGGCATTGCCCTCTATCGCCTCCTCAGCGCACCAACACTTCGAGTGGACGGATGCTGCCACCGCCGACTCAAGAAATAAAAGCCATATTGGCAACAACCGTCCTCGCTGCGCCTAACCCGGGCGAACCAATGTTGTTATACATCGCGCAACACATCAAGTTGTAAGCGCTGGTACTGTCAGTTTAACGAGAAATGTAAGGGCATAAATTCTCTTCAAAACCAGGTACTACGATCCACCGCCTTAACTCCCCGCAAGTCCTGCTACCCGCACTATCAAAAGATAGCGATGCGGTGTTCATGGCATCCCTAAAGTCTACACTACTTTCAAGAGTGTTCGATAACAAGGGCCTCCGGCACCCCTCAACGACATTATAAACAACCGCGACGCGACGGGCAGGATTGCAAATGGGCCATTGAGCTCTTACCATTCGATATAACTTACAAACCTCGGCGAGCTATAAAGTCGCAAGTTTTGGCTGACTTTGTCGCTGAATGGACCAAGTCAACTCCCTAAAGAGTACGGCGATACTCCAATTGATTATGCACTTCGACGGCTCCAAAATGTTGGCCGGATTGGGGTCAAGTCAGATTGACGCCCCCAACCGGGACACAGTCCAATACGTATTTCAGATAATGTACACGGACTCCAACAACGCAGCCAATACGAGGCCCTCTTACATGGCCTCCGGATGGCAATTCCATGGGCATTCAACGCCTAGAGGTGCGCGATTCAAACCTTGCAATATCCCAAGTAAATGGAGACTTTGACGCCAAGGATCCAAAATGGCAGCCTATCGTAACGCTGTCCTAAAAATGTCACCGGTTCAAGGACTTGAATTCCACCACGAGCCTCGATAATAACCAAGCAGCCGACGATTGGCACGATCGGCGCAAAACGTGACGCTGTCCCTCCAAACATCTTCCCGAACGGCTCTTTAAGCCATCCGCATTATGGGAAGAGGAGTCCGAAATAACAAACCGAAGCAGCCGCACCAACCGACACGTAACAATCCGACATAATCGGCGATTCAGCCGATGAAATAACACCTTCAGCCCACGAAATAATGGCAGTAATCGCCTGCGGATGTAGAGCCATTCCTAGCCTACTTGCTTAGGCAGAACTTCCCAAGACCAAAATGAGGCCCGCCGATAGTTCGCGATCTAAAGCCTACAAGGTCCATGAGGGAGAACTTTATAAGAAAAGCACAACCGAGTCCTTCAAAGGTGTATCTCCAAGAGGAAGGGCGAAACCTTCTCGCTGAAATTCATGCCGACTAGGCGGACACCACGCCGCAGCTCGGCCCTTGTAGGAAAGGCATTCCAGACAGATTTTATTGGCCGACGGCCCGGCAGATGCTCAGACTTAGTCCAAAGATGCGCTTGTTGTCGCTCTTTGCTAATCGAGCCATATGCCACCCACCGCCTCAAAACTATACCCATTACCCGCCGTCATGTCCGGGGCTTGACATGGTTGGACCCTTAAAGGGGGAACCCACAAGCAAAGGTACCTATTGGTCATGGTGGACAAATTCACCAAATGGATAGAGGCCAAGCCGCTTAAAACGGCAGAGTCCGACCAGTGATAGACTTCATATCCGGGTAGTACACCGCTATGGTGTCCCCCATAGCATCATCACCGATAATGGCACGAACTTCACGGCCGACGAGGTTAAATCATGGTGCAAAAATATGGGCATTAAGCTCGATTACGCTTCACCTATCATCCTCAAACCAACGGTCAAGTGGAACGAGCAAATGGTCTAATAATGAGCGCATCAAACCCGCATTAGTGCGGTCCTCACGAAATCGACACGACCGGTAGAGGAGCTCGACCAGACTGGGGCTGCGGACAACGCCCAACCGCATTTCACCGGATTCACACCATTTTTATGGTATACGGCGCAGAGGCAGTTTTGCCTCATGACATCATTCATGACTCACCTCGAAAAGCGCATGTACGAAGAAAGAGAAGCCGAGCTGGATCGGCAGGACAGCTTGACGCATTGAGGAAGAACGCGACGCCGCCAAGGCTCGCTCCGCATTCTATCGCAGCAGGCTCAAGATATCAAAGGTAGAAGTACGGGCTAAGACTTACAATGTTGGCGAACTAGTTCTACGCCTCGCGGACAAGAAAAGGACAAGCTCAAGCCCAAATGGAAGGCCCTTCATTATCGATCAAGTCCTGACCGCGGAGCGCATCTGCCTCATGAAATGCGCTTGACAACCGACTCGAGCCGAACCCATGGAACGCAGCCCGCCTCAAGATTCTATGCCTAGCGCCGACTAAGAGTTCGCCCCTTCCCCGGCCCAAATTTTTACACTTCAGCTGTCTTTTGTTTCTTTTTCTCTCACCCTTTTCATAAAAGCCCTTAAAGGCCTACTTATGCATTGTTCAGACACACTTGATGTGCTATCCGCACTCATTATACCGGGGGCTTTTTTACCGCTTAATTATAAGGGCTTTATGCCCAAAGACATGTGTCAAACTTCCACATGTACCTTTTATTCACCATTATATGCATCGATATGACTTAAGTTTTGGCCAAGCTGGGTTGCTCGCCCTCTGTGCTTACCCCCTACGCTCCCGATTGTTCGCTAGGAGGTAAAGGAGCACCTCTCGATTGTTATCGCTGGTCACCGGATGTGTACCTCAGACTGGGTGAAGCCGAAAGCTAGCGTTTTAAGGGAATATTCGGTCGGTGACTTGAAAGATGATTTTTACCTATTTATTTATCTGCCCCTGTGATGTTTTCCTCGCTTTTTCGCAGTCCGACATGCACTTTAGGGCATGCCTCCCAGTGAAAGGAACCCTTAACGGAACTATTCTCCCCGAAGATGTTTCTTACTAACCATGTAATATAACATAACTAGTTGGGCACTTGTCCGATAAAGCACTAATGACCCCTACGCCTGGTCTCCATGCATGCCCCGGTTGTTTCTTAACCGAGAAGGTATTCGACACACCCGACTCTAGGGTCCCGAGGTTGAAGCTTAAAAGGTCGGCAAAGACAAACGATCTACAATCCGCTAGAAGGCATTTTACATGTCATTTTAAAATACATTGTCAAATCGACCGATCAGATTCCTCCTCAATCCCGCCTAACAGTGCTGTCTAATTTACAGTCCCGCTGGGAAAATTTAGCGCCAACTCTACTTGGCCGATACTAAACTCACAGGATCTCCTTCCCATCGGGCCCCACAGTCCGACTCGCCATGTGGTTGGGATCCGCCTTCTTGTACCGCTGCCTTCACCATGGCCCAGCCTCCTCGGCACCTTGGCGGCAGGCGAATCTTCCATAAACGGAAGCGCCGCCAAGACTCCCTCAAGCTTCTCCGCAAGCTCCCAAGGCCCTGTAGGGAGAGGGATGGCCATAAAGCCCGGACGACGCCGCCATTGCCGCCGAACTCGCTCGAGCAGCTTGCACCAGCTCGAAGTTGATCACCCGCTGATACGGCATCTCCTCCGCAGGCGCACCCGTGAGTACACCTACGCATATATTTTGTCAATTGACTTCCTCGCCAACTCTTCTTTT
Source organism: Aegilops speltoides (assembly GCA_021437245.1). Classification (NCBI taxonomy): domain Eukaryota; kingdom Viridiplantae; phylum Streptophyta; class Magnoliopsida; order Poales; family Poaceae; genus Aegilops; species Aegilops speltoides. Next base: position 5,422 of record JAHHZJ010003090.1, on the reverse strand, counting down.
CAAAGGAGTTCGCCAAGCACTTACTATAGATGCCGCGACGGCCGCCGATTCTCCTTAACGGAGCTGCATAGCTCGCCCCAACACCTTTCAGCTCTTCTCCAAGCTGGGCGTGGCATCCTGAGCTTGTTCCTTTCCTCGCTGCACCTTATTCAAGACCTCTCGCTGCCTTCACCGGCGCAGAGTTCTTGCTCGTCCGATCCTGTCCGCAAAGACCGCAATGTCATTATTAGACTTGCGCGCACGCCGCACACCACTTATCTTTTTAAAATAATGTGTTACCAGAGGGGTCTCTGTTTTCTCCTCAAGGCAGCCAAGTGCGCCTCAAGTTGGGCCTTACACTCTTGCAGCCCCGAGACAGCTTGGGTATTCTTCTCAGTAAGATCCTCAGATTTCAAATGATCCTTAAATCAGTTAATATAACTACTTTAAGTCTCGGGGCTACCGCATATACAACTATTAAAATCTCTTACCCGATGTCTTTTACATACCGCCCGTGGCTCGTCAAACCATCTTGAGCAGCACGGAGGTGCGCTGGCCCCCTGCTAAAGGCATTCAACGCCTCAGGGAGAAGCACGCCACACGAAAACTGTCCGCGGCGCGCTGTGGTTCATGGCGCCTCCACCTCGCACTTGGTGGCGACAGTCGTCGGCATCCTCCGTTGAGGAGTATCCGCCGCGCTTTGCGCCGCCTCCCTCCGCACTGTGTGCCGGAGCTCGGCCGGTAGAGGCTGGGTTGGCAACCTCTACGCCCGCAGTCCGGCGGGCGCTTTTTCTCCTACAAAAGTCATGAGCATTCAAACACTTCCTAGGAACGTTGTTCTAAATAACAAACCGTGAGCTATACCTTTGCGGCGACGCTTCAATCAAGGCCAAGGCCTTCTTCCGCCATCGGGCCGGATCGACCTTTGTTGGTCACCGCTGGCTCGCTTCCCGCCTTGAAGGCGCCTCCTGCAAAACACCATCGTATACGGTGGTCAGAAATGAGCAAGGAAGAAATAATGGTGTCAGGACTTCGGTCACAATCACCTGGGAAGCCGGATATAGGCCGGGTAGTCAGCCGTAATGGCGACTAAAGCATTATCCATGCTGAGTTGGTGGAACACCCCGCCGATTAGCTCCACCTTTATGTCCGGGTCCTCTTCGAGGCCGGATCCTCGATCTTTCGATCCTCGGGCGGAGCTGGACTAAGCATGCCCTCCACAACCCGACGCAGCCCCCGCGATCGAAGCATAATATAAGAAACTTAAACTTTGAAAGCATGGGTCGGGCACACAAAGTGTTCGCTACCCAACGCCGAGGGTTATTCATGGAGAACCCATTCAACGGGCTCGCCCGAGGAAATCCTCCTTCTCCCTTGTACAGCCGGACAGATCTTCGCCAGTCTTCGCCGATCCCGCCCTTTATGCCATGACGGGTGGCATCGCCCTCCCCGCTGAAATCCCACATAGGGTGGCCTCAGATTGCAGCGGCTGCACCTCAAGATAATGCACGCTGCCATGACTCCAATCATGGTCAACCCGAATGGGCCAAGAATCTTATCCGCCCATCAAATAATGGACGCCTTGTCTTCCTCCAGCTGGGGGCTCCGGGGCGCCAACTAAGGCGCTTTTTCAGAGGAGCATTATCAACTCCGGAGGCCGATCCAACAGGTCCGCAGCATGAGCGCCTTTCACGTAAACCATTCTCAAGGCCAGCCTCGGACGCTTTCTTAGGGGTTCCGGATGGATATCCGTCCCGCGATGCGCCATATTTCGCACCGCCCACTTGATATATGGACCCTCGTGAGAGCGGGTACAAGGCGTAACAACCTCTTCCACAACGCAAAATGGGGCTCGACGCCTGTAAATAGCTCAAGAAGAGCTACGAAACCCGCGATATGCGTGATAGAGGCGGGCGTGAGGTGATGGAGCTGGAGTCCGAGAACTCTGTGAGCCCGCGAGGAACGGATGTATAGGAAACCGAGCCCCTTATCGATAGGGGACGGCATACCCGCCCCCTTTGTTGGGACTTGGGGTAGCCTCCGCTTGCTTCCCACCTTGTAGGTGGCCAGCCCGGCTCGAACCGAACCATGAAGGCCGGAGGGAGATATCCTCCGCTTGAGCGCCACCAGCTCATTGTGCGGGATGTAACATCTCCTCCAATCTCCGGCAGAGGGCTGAGCGCGAGAAGAGGAGCCGCTACGACGGTCCATGATGGAATGGATTTTTGTCGAAGCGCCCGATGAGTACTCGCGAAGGAAGATGGTGTGATTTGATCTCGATTCTTGCCTCTTATAGGCAGATTATTTGCAAGCTAGGGGTAAAACATAAAAGATACCCCTGCTTTTCGTGATTCGTATGACGTGGAAGAAGGCCATTATTGGGTGGAAGCCAAGAAGCGCAACATTGATAAGGAAGCCGACACTGCTCGCAGGTACATGGAACTTAAAGGAGAACCCGCCTTGCAACGCCAAGACTACATACGCGCTGGACTTATCGCCATTGAAGCCTCGGTTCGGGGCTACCGAGGAGTCCTCGACTAGGGGTGTCCGGACAGCCGACTATCATCGCCGGCCGGACTCCAAGACTATGAAGATACAAGATTGAAGACTTCGCCCCATGTCCGGATGGGACTTTCCTTGGCGTGAAGGCAAGCTTGGCGATACGGATATGTAGATCTCCTACCATTGTAACCGACTCAGTAACCCTAGCCCTCTCCTGTCTATATAAACCGGAGGGTTTTAGTCCGTGAGGACAACACAACCATTACAACAATCATACCATAGGCTAGCTTCTAGGGTTTAGCCTCCTTGATCTCGTGGTAGATCCACTCTTGTACTACCCATATCATCAATATCAATCAAGCAGAGTAGGGTTTTACCTCCATCGAGAGGGCCCAACTCCGGTAAAAACATCGTGTCCCTTGTCTCCTGTTACCATCCGCCTAGACGCACAGCCGGGACCCCTACCCGAGATCCGCCGGTTTTGACACCGACAGAACCCTTTGAGCAAGAGTGCTTTAAGCGCCGGCTAATAGCCACGTAAAGAAGCCTGAAAAAGAAGAAGCGGTGGCTTCAAGCTGAACAGGATTTGCTCAATGACAGGTGGACTAATGTCATGGCAGCCGAGGAATATGGCCTCGAACACCCAGCCAAGAGTTATTCGAAGGGCAAACTGCTGCCCCAATTTGACGCATTTGCCCCGTAACCTATACGCCTGCATAACGCCATCGATGGACTCGACCACCACCACATGGCCGGGACACGCGGCAACTCCGTTAACACCCGCCGCACCGCCTTGCCAGTAGGTAGAGAGACAAAGAGCCAGTGGATACACTTATGACCTATGACAGGACCTTGATAATAGAGCTGGTCAGACCAGATCAATATAAGGATCAAGGGGTCAGGCCCCAGCACGAGAAGATGGCCATCAAGCCCAGCGCAACAAACACAACTTCACTCGAGCCGAAACTACATATGGACACCATCCGAATCCGGCCGTGATATGGCCCGATATAGAGGCGCCGTGCACCCCCTATGCTTCACCGATGAGGTGATGGAGCACCAGTTGCCAGAAGGGTTTAAACCCGTGAACATTGGGTCATACGATGGCACAACAGATCCTGCAGTATGGATTGAAGATTTCCTTCTCCACATTCACATGGCTCGCGGTGATGATCTACATGCCATCAAATACCTCCCTCAAACATATGGAGCCAGCTCGCACCGCCAACACTACAAAAAAAATACACTTCCGTGATGATACATGTTTGTCACAGTAGGTCACGTTTTTTTGTCATGCATGTACACCCATGACGATTTTATGATAGAATCAAGATAGTCATACCTGTGCTATTGTAGAATTGTTCCATGACATTACCAAAATTATCATCACGGAAGTGTCCACTTCCACGACGATAAATCGCACATCACCGAAGTTCTTTCGTCAAGGGTCACTGACACGTGGCATCCACCGTAACGGAACGCCGTTAAGCTATCAGGTCGGGTTTTGGATCCGATAACCTGCTAATGCCTGCACTAATGGGAAATTTCCACGGTAAAATTCTGATTGGTAAGGAACACCGTCACCACAAGGCCGATGTCGCCGTTCATTAGAGGAGACATGCCTATGATACGTCGACACGTGGCTGGGCCCAACAGAGGCCCATATAGGTTAAAAAGGTCGGCCTAGTCAAAGGCCCGTAGTACTTAATCAGGTGCTAGTGGGCCAGCACAATAACGACCTGCTTATTAAAGGCCCATTTAGGGCACGAAGCTAGATATGGCCCGTTAATTGTCCTCCCAATATTTGGGCCCATTTACGGCCCGAAGCCAGATTTGGCTCGTTAACTATTCGCCCAATATTTGGGCCCATTTGTGGGCTCAAGCCAGATCTGGCCCGTTAAATGTTCTCCGAATATTTGGGCCCAACTACAGCCCAGTCTCTTTCGTCTTGTTAGAGGCCTAATGTAGACATGGGCCCATTTCATCCCGTTGTGACTTTCGGCCTGGGAATGGCCCATGCTGCCCATGGGCCATATATGGTCCAACGAGACATCGGGCCCACTAACGGCCGGTGCTAAAGGTGGAAACAGTTAAGTCCAACGTGACTTTGGGCCTGTTAAAGGCCTGTCGCATAATTCGGCCCTTTGATGCCTGTACTAAGCTTTTGGCCTCTTAAAGGCCCATGATATCAGTGGGCCAACTAAGGCCCGAGATATGTTTCGGCCTGGTAACGGCCCGTGAGCTAACTGGACCCAAAAAGGCCCGGTCTACATTTCAGCCTGCCGAAGGCTCGTCGATGACTAGTGAAAATTGAGGCCCAACATGCATTTTTGCCTACTAAAGGCCCGTGGTTTCATCTCGGCCATAACAGGCTAGTACAATATTCAGCCTGTTAATGGCCCAGCGCTACCTGGGCCAAACTAAGCGCTGGGTCGACAAAAGGTCCAACTAAAATTTAGGCCGGTGTATGTTGTGGGCCTGGCAGATTGTGTGAAGGCCCCAATCATTCGGGCCCAAGAAAGACACAGGTCGGCCCAATTGTGGCCCACTAAAAACCAGGCCTGTTAGAGTCGAATGTTTCGGCCCGTTCGACTACATCTGATTTTTTTTCAGATAGCGAATGATGGCAGTAACTAGTAGGAATTAAGAACAAACCTACTCTATACAATAAAGAAATTACGGCATAGTAACTAAGAATAAACCTACACTTTACAATAAAGGATTTAAGGTATATTACATCCACTGGGCATTGAAGTTCGCCACCACACTACAACAAAACCCCCCTATACCAACGCATATCTACCAACGATATGATAAAATGTGTTGTTTGTTTCCACCTCCCACGCCCACCTCACCAGCTTAGCGCTAACTTCCTCGTTCCCTAGAAAGCAGCTTAACCTCCCTGCTGCACTCCACCTCCTCCCCCAGATTTTTCTATCCC
>JAHHZJ010003089.1:0-30188 GCA_021437245.1 Aegilops speltoides | reverse complement strand
GATGCTGAGGAACCTCCGACGGTGTATCCTCGCCATCATACTTCTCGCATGTCTCGGCTTGAAGTTCTGGTTTGGGCCATCGACTTGCCGCAGTACTGCTGGTGAACGCAGTGCAACCTCACAGACACAAGCAAGTCGCGCTCTCCGGTGCTGCACTACGATAGCTGGCCCAGCCAAGGCTGGTCGATTGACGCCGCGCTTCTCTCCGTGCTCGGCGCGGTGTGAGCGCCAGTGTTGCCGTTGGAGGACGGGCGCTGATCGCGGGCGAAGCCTCGCGGGTCCGACGACGCGGTGGAGTCGCTGCCGGGTCCGTCCGGCGAGCCGCGATCTCGGTTTTGCCTGGCTGGGAGTGCACGGAGGTGGCACCCCAGCCGTCTTGCCGGCGCTGCTTATACCGGGCGCATTGCCGGGGCCTCGATGTGCTCGGGTCGCCAGTGGCTTGCCGCTGCTGGCGGCCGGCGAGGTCAGAGTATGGTCATCTCCGCCATTGCCGATTTTTGCGCGGGCGCCGGAGGGGGTTCCAGAAGCAGCCGGGCTCGCCGCTTCTCTGCCGCCTTGGGTGGCGGTGGTGAACGAAGCGAGAGCGGATGTGCTCGACCCGACCGATTGGGAGGTGCAACACCCGCCCGGGCGATCAGACGCTGCGCCAAAGATGCGGGCGGCAAGCGGGCGCCGCCTAAAGATAAGCCTGGGTTTAGCTCTTCAGGCCTCGCAACACCTATGGGGAACTGGGGCCCTTCTAGTCCGGCGAGGGAGCGGGGTCGCAGAAGAGCAGATCGAGGTCGAGCACGCTGGGAGACGGGCACTTTACCTAGCTCGGGCTCTCCTAGAGAGATAAAACCCCTCCGCTGCTTTTGGTGGTCAGAGGATCGAAAGTATGTCTAGAGGGGGTGATTAGACTACTTGACAATATAAAAATTCAGCCTTTTGATTAAGACAAGTTTTGGCAAGTTCACAATGATGATCAAGTCAAGTATCACCCTACACATGCAATTCTAGAGTATTGGCAGCGGAAAGTAAATTGCACATGTAGTAAAGAGAGGTGGAGAAGAGCAAACGCAATTTGGAGACACGGAGATTTTTTCTCGTGGTTCCGATAGGTGGTGCTATCGTCAATCCACGCTGATGGAGACTTCAACCCACTGGAGGGTAACGGCCATGTAGAGTCCACTGAGGGCTCCACCTACTAAGGGTCCACGGCTAGGAAGCAACTTTGTTCATGCCATCATGGCATACGCCCACGGAGGACTAGCTCATTTCTCGGGGTAGATCTTCTTGGCAGGCGATCTCCTTGCCCTTACAAACTTCTTGGTTCAACTCCACATCTTGACCTGGAGGCTCCTAAGCCGACACCCAACTAATCTAGGAGGCACCACCTCCAAAAGGTAATAGATGGTGTTGGTGATGATGAACTCCTTGCTCTTGTGCTTCAAATGATAATCTCCCCAACACTCAACTCTCCTCACTGATTTGGCTGTGGTGGAAGAAAGGATTGAGTGGAAAGCAACTTGGGAAGGCTAGAAATCAAGTTTCATATGGTGGGAGGGAGCAACTTGATCTCAACACAAGGGTAGGTAGTTTTCTTCTCTAAATGTAAGGTAGGAGTGGTAGTTCTTTTTCTGATGGCTCTCTTCCACCTAATGAAGAGGATGTGGAGGGGTATTTATAGCCTCCAATAATAAAATTCAACTGCTACACATTTGACAAATCTCTACCGTAATCCGGTTGATAACTCGGTGAGAACGAAAGTTCAAATCTTGTGAACGCTGGGATTTTCGGTGGATCGAAATACAACTCTGGTGAGTCCGATTCTTCCAAATACTAGGGTTTGCCAACTTTGGGACTGATTTTATCATCTCATTACAATTGATTTGATGATGTATGACTGTAAGCTTGGCAAACACTAGTTTCGTGAGACCGAGCTTGGAATCGGAAAATCCGAGATTTCTAGGGTTTGGCTATATGGCTGAGGTGGTTCATCTCGTGTGACTGAAGTTTATGGAATCGGTGGGGACCGAGATTTCTTATGAGTGTATGTTTGAAGTGAGAGGTGCCGATAGTTTAGGAGATATATCACTAAGCACTTTGAGCAACCAGATCATTAACATAACCTCATCCCTTTAATAGTATTGGCTTTCCTATAGACTCAATGTGATCTTGGATCACTAAACCAAAAATGGAGTCTTGAGCTTTTGCCAATGCTTGCCTTAGCATTTTGAGGGGTCCACCTCTTCAAATATAGCCATACCCATATCATCAACTTTCTGAAATGATACTCAAGAAACTATTAGTTCAATGATATATATGTTGTTATTAATTACCAAACCACCCGGGATTAGTTGCACTTTTGTCGCCGACGATGGGCGCGCACCTATGGGGCCGGGCCCCTTCGTGGTGTTCGCACGGGCGGAGGCTGCATGGAGAGTAGATCGAGGCGATGCACGCTGGGATTTTTACCAGCTGGCCGCTGGCGGTCGGGCAGAAACCCTCAATGCTGCATTGTGTTGTATTTGATCTTGCTCAAGAATGCGAGCAAAACGGTGGAGTGGTGTGAAACCTCGCGAGAGTAGCTAGTCGCGAACTCCCGAACGAGAATAGCTAATGGTTGGAACCCCTCTTCACAGCATGGGCCTTTTATAGGGCAAGGGTCACCGGCTGTGTGTCAACGTGAGGTAGAGGGGTAAAAACGTAAAAGAGGTGGTAGTTGGAACAGCAGGGAACAAGGCACATGCTTTCTTTCTACCTACTTTTGACAGAGGGGACAAGGGCATTAAATGCCCGCCGCCGCCCCCAAAAGCTCCCCGCCATTGCGTTTTTTCGCCACGGGCGCGGTTACCACCGTGGAGTGCCACCAGCATTCTTCAAGCAAAGACACCCGCCGCCACGCTGCCTCTCGGAGAAGGCCGAGGCGACGCTATGGGCAAATGAGCCGGAGGCGGGCACGAGCACAGCTCTCTCAGGGCGCACTCCTTGCCGGGCCTTGATCTTGCTGCCCGGGCTTGCTGGGCTCAGGACTTGCCGCTTCGGTCTCGCCATGCCGCGCGAGGCACCGAGGCGTGTCTCTCGTGATGTGATCTTTCGTCCTCCCGACGAGCTCCTTCTCACGGATCTGCAGGAGTAATGTAGCCTTGAGCTCGAATGATTTCTTCCCAAGCCTCTCTGCCGGGTCTTGAGTTTCTATCTTATATACTTTGTTCTTGAATGGCTTGGTGTGGAGCGGAGATGGTCTCCGCAAGCATTTGATGGATCGCTTAGGGAGTCGGGTCTCATATACGTTGGGGTATTGAGGTACCCCTTTACCTTAGTACATCGGCAGGAGCCTCTTGCTCGGGCTATACACGGCGCCGGAAGCGCTGTTGGGCCAGGCCCAAGATAGTTGCATCGGCGCCATGGAAGCCTACGGGCCGGGACGAATCCATTTCCGCTTTCTCGCCTTCTTTCCGCGCAGAAGACGCTGCCGACGGGCGCTGCGGGATGGGACGTGCTCACGCCCCTTAATGAGGAGAGCGAACGCCTACCCACTTCCCCATAAAAACAGAGGCAGAAAGTGTCTCCATTGCTTTATTGCTTCTTCTTCCTCCGCCAAAAACCTCCTCGCACTTCCACCTCCGGCCTCCTCCATTGCCATTTTCGTCCCTTCCCCGACAAGCTCCTCTTGCCGGGAATTCTCTCCCAAGCTTATCTTGCCGGGGCCTTGACCTACCTCCCAACTCCCAACAGAGAAACAGAGAGGGATCACGGCACCTTATCTTTTCAGATTGTAAGCCCTCGCATTTAGCTGCATTTAAGAACTTGTAATCCTCTCTATCATGTTTTTCATCCTCTATGGACTTGTACTAAATTGGATGTTTTAATGAAAAGAGGGAAAGCTTTTGCCGGATCGAGTCTTTACTTGACTGCGCGCTTTGTGTGTTCTTACGCTTATCGGGAGCTTGCCGGGCTTAACACGCTTAGCGCATCATGGGACAGCTCGCTGGTGGTGTCACTCCCAAGCAACCTTGTCGGGCCGGCTATGACGCCTATCTTGTCGAAAGCAGGCTCGAAGCAAGATAGAGGTGCAGCACACTTGGGTTTGTTGAGCGGATTCGAAACAAACCAAGCACGCAATCGGGTCACGACTCGTTCCTCCACGCACGGGTTTTTACAAGACACGATCGCTCAAAGACGCAGTCCCGCATCTCCGGTCCATGAGAGGATGCATGATGAGGATGAAAACTTATCTCGAATCACAGCCTGCATGACACTAGCTCACCGGAGACGAATCTCGATGTCAGAGCCTCCAGCGAGGTTGGCTCATCAAGAAGAACTCTTGGCATCCGTGAGCTCCCCCGGCGACCTCGACTCACGGCTCCAGCGCTGGTGCGATCTTTTGGTTCCTTCTTGTTGCTGCAATTTTAGCCATGAAAATAGCTGAGGTAGATATGCACTGTTCGACGACATGTATGTGTATATAAATCTTGGCTAAGCAATGCGATGTCGGGCTTTGTCCTTCAGATGTTTGTACTTACGCCTTGGGGAGCTTGTCGGCGGACACGGCGCTTAGCGCATCATGGACAGCCTGCACTGGTGGCGCTGCTCCTAGCAACCTTGTCGGGCCAATTATGACGCTTAACTTGTCGAGCGTGGCTCGAAGCAAGATAAGGGTGCTGCAGCACACTTGTGTTTGTTGAGCGGACTCGAAACAAAACAAGCACGCGAATCGGGCCACGACTGCGCCTCCCTCCCGCGCCCAAGTCTCTCATACGGACGACGCTTTCACGGCATGTCTCGCCACGCTATACCTTCCGCCTCTACATCCTTTGTGTGTTTCCACCCCACGCTTCCTAGGTAACTTCACGGTGCTCAACACGCTTTGCTGAAAGCGGAACGCCGCCAGCCCGCTTGGCAGGTGTCGCCCCGCAAGCAACCTTGCCGGTCCGTCACGACGACTTAACTTGCCGAAGCAGGTTCGAAATGAAACGAGCGCGGTTGGTCGCCGCTTACTTCTTAACTCGCTGGAGCGTGGTTCGCTTAAGTACGGTGCGACTCATCCACAAGCAGGCTCTCTCACAAGACAGGTTTCGCGATAAAGGACGCCTAATGCGCCGAGGGGTATAACATATAAAAGTATGAAATTAAAAAGTGCTCGCACGGCTGGGCTCGAGGACTTAGCTTTTTTTTTTCTTTTGCGCCGCTGGTGGAGCTCAATGGTGTGTCCATGGCGTGGCGCTGGCGCCCGGGAGGCGCGCTGCCGACGAGCACCAAAGCTGTCTCACCGGCTTACCGCGCCCGAGGAGGTACGCTTGTCGGGTGGAGCACGTGAGCCGCCCTGCCGACTTAGAGTTCGAGAAGGCCCTTCGACGACATCGTAACGCCCAAGGATAGGCGCTGTCCGGGCCGAGGGGAGCGGAGCGAAGCGTGCGAGGGCCGGATACCGGGTCCCTAACAATGTTAGGGGAGCGTAATCTGCCGATCTCTTTCGCTTTGTTCATGCATGGATAGCAGCCAGAAAGCGCCCCGCCAACCCCTCGTTGTTTCTTGTCCCAGCCGGGCGATACCACCTTCTCATGGGCGGCGCGCCGGCCGCCGCTTATATGCCGGAGGACGCGATCTACGGAGGCTAAGGCGCGGTCCTCCGCTCCTGCTCTTGATCCGTGGCACCGCGAGCCGCCGTGTTCACCTTTCCATCGGCGTTTCCCCGCCGCCGCTGTCACACCGGGCGGCGTGGAAGACGGAGATGGTCTGGCGATTAAGCTCTCATCATCTTCGGGCCATGACGCAGCTTGTCGGCGAAGCTGCCGATTTAAGCCGAGAGGTTGACGAAGAGTGCTGCGCCGCGAACGCCGGATCGTTCGCGACAACTTCGACGCTTTACCCGGCGCGGCCAGAGATGTCGCGCCGATGTGGCGGCAAGGCACCTATGGAAGCCGGCCCTTCGTGTTCGGCACGGGCGGAGGCTGCGCGAGAGCAGATCGAGGCGATGCACGCTGGGATTTTTACTAGCCGCCGCATGGTCGCTCGCAGAAACCCCACCGCATTGTGTTGTATTTGATCTTGCTCAAGAATGCGAGCAAAACGGTGGAGTGGTGAAACCTCATGAGTAGTAGCTAGTCGCGAACCCCTCGCGAGAATAGCTAATGGTTGGAACCCCTTCTTCACAGTATGGGCCTCTTTTATAGGGCAAGGGGTCACCGACAGGTGTCAACGGAGGTAGAGGGGTAAAACGAAAAGAGGTGGTAGTTGAATAAGCAAGGGAACAAGGGCAGCTACAAAGGCTTTCTACCTACTTTTTGACAGAGGGGACAAGGGCATTAAATGCCCGTCATTGCCGCCTCTAAAAGCTCCCGCCATTGCGTTTTTTTCGCCACGGCGGGCGGTTACCACCGTGGAGTGCCACCGTGATTCTTCAAGCAGACAATTACCGCCACGCCTCCTCGAGAGAAGGCCGGAGGCGACATTGCAGGCAAAATGAGCTGGAGGCGGCACGAAGAGCTGCTTCTCCTGCAAGCACCTTGCCGGGCCTTGATCTGCTTTGCCCGGGCTTGTTTGGCTCATGGACTTCGGCTGCCTCGGGTCTCGCCGGGCGCTAAGGCGAGGCGCCGAGGCGTGTCTCCGTGATGTGATCTTCGTCCTCCCGACGCAGCCTCTCGCCGGGATCTGCAGGAGTAATGTAGCCTTGAGCCTCGATGCCTTCCAAGCTCCTCTGCCGGGTCTTGAGTTTCTATCTTATATACTTTGTTCTTGAATGGCTTGGTGTGGAGCGGAGATGGTCTCCGCAAGCATTTGATGGATCTCGTCATGGAGTCAGGGTCAGCTTGCATATGTTGGGGTACCGAGGTACCCCTACCTTAGTACACCGACAACTTTCAATCTCCCCTTTTGGTAATTGATGACAACATATAGATCAAAGCTTCACAAAAGATATAATCAATGAATAATATCGTCGCTTTGAGAAGTATGTGATAAGCAAGAGCTCCCCTAAATTTGTGCATTATTTAAGATTTATGCTTGAATGCAAATGCACAATCGACAGGATCATGGGTCACTCTTCCATGTCACATACATCTTGGTGGAGCGACAAAATGATAAGAATGAATAGCATGCACCCAATCACCAAGATATGAGTAAGTGGTCATACAAGATATGAATGGCATATGATAAGTATTACACACATTAAGGCATAGTATGACCAAGCACTCATCAAAGTAGAGCAAACGTAGTATCAAACACACGGAATGTCTCAAAATCTCAAAAGTATCTCAAAAGACCGCAATAAACGAAGAGCAAAAGCGCAAAGACAAAGCACTCTCTCTCTCGAAGTCCTATGATCTATACACTTTCTCCTTTGGAAACAAGTTACCAAAAAGTTCGAAAGGTATAGAGCTAAACGCACTAGGGACTCTCACCGGGCGGCTCCTCGTCCTGGTTGATGGAGTTGAGATGGCTGCATCCGCAAAGGCTTCAACATGTCTCTCGAGCCGGAGGAGTGGTCACCGAGCCGGAGCTGGAACCGATGGAGCTGTGGGAGGTGCCGAGGTGTAGTCCCGTGTCTGTCATCGAATAGCAAATGATCGGGTCTTGTGGGAACCGGAGCAGTCAGTTCATAATCATCTCGACTAGGTCATCCTGCATCTCATGCATGAGCTCTTTCTTCCTTCTTCTTGGCTTCCTCGATATCTCGCCAAGCTTGTCTGACAAGGATTTGCACTTCAATCCACCTTTGACATCCAGAGCATGGAACTTGTCTTCAACAATCCTCTCAAGACTCTCCCGAGATCGCATAATGCCGCCAGCGCTTGTTCAATCCTCCGGTAGCTTCAAGGAGCTGCTCTCCAACACTCTTGGGCTTAGCTGGCCGCCGCCGCTCCTTCTCAGCTTTAGCTTTCTTGGCAGCTTCGATTTTCAGATGACCTTCAACCGATGCGTGGGTCCTCCTCATCCATCACAACTTCATTGTTCCTCATGCTCAAAGGCAAAGTGGCAAGTGTGGTCTATCCAACAAGTAGGTGCCCGTGCAAACTTGGCATTGATAAGCATCCTAATGTGGGGCAAATCCACATGACCTCTTCGGTCTCCGTCAGCAGCCCTCTTGATAGTCTCAACTATCGTGTCCATCACCTTGAAAGGTGCCTTCGATCAAGTATATGCAGATGTTGATAGAATAGCCTCTATCATGCGATGATCTCCGACTTGGGCATCAAGGTATGCCTCTTAATTGTGTTGGTGGTAGGTAGACCTGCCTCGAGATGATACATCGAGCCGAGCTCCCATCTCTACATCCTTAGTCGGTACTTCATTGTACATGTTCTTCATAGACTCATGGTTCTTCTTGGGAATACCATAGACATCTACATCATCTTCTCTTGGTATTGGAGCATTCAGCGCAGTCTGCCCATTCTTCAACAAGAGAAGAGAATCTCTGCCTTCATCATCCATGTGATTTTACCATCCGATAGAAATGAGCAAAGGCATAGAATTGCATGATCATCTCATTCCAATGTGTCGCTTTCTCGACCAACGAACTCAGAACACCACATGCAAGAAAGCTCTCATGCACATGTGGAAAGAAGTCTCTGGTTTTCACTATCAATATATGCCCACCAACATAGCGAGTGTCTACAATAATGGGCTTTTGTCCATAAGCACAGCCTCATAGATATCCCGCTGCTCTCTCGTGTGGAACCTTGGGTCAACAAAGAGTCCTTCTCCTCACAAAGATATGGATCACCTTGTCTCCATAGCCCCGAGACCTTTATCCTTTCTTTCCTTCATGTTTTCAGCTCGAGGATGAGCATCATTGTGAATAGGCACTTTCGACGGAGTTTCAAGAACACATGTGCCTCATCATCCGACTCACTGGTGGCACATTGTCTTTCTTCTTCTCTCAAGCCGATGTTCCTCATAGCTTTTCTTGGGCTTGGCAAAGAAGCTTGGCTTGAGCTGCCTTTGGCCGGAGCAGATGGCTTGGGCTTTGAAGGTGCTCTCGCCTACCGGCATCTCCCATCAACTTAGGCTTCGAGGAGGCTGGGTGCTTCCTCATCGAATCATCATCATCCGCTGTTTCATCATGCACAATTCTTCTTCCTCTTGGAAGTTTTCTTGATTTGCTCAAGTTTTCTCTTCCATGCTCAGCTTCTTGGCAACAAAGGACTTCTTCACTTTATCGTGCCTTTCTTGGTTCATCGCCTTGATGCTCTTTTGAAACAACTTTCCTCTTTGGCTTAGAGGAGATCTCTTCTCAGCCATGAAATCGTAATCTTCTTCATCGTAATTCTTCTTCTTCCCGGCCTGGTGCAGCAGGAGGCAAACCACTTGGTGTGCTCTTTCACCATCATCTAAGTCGCTCAGCCTCGTGGACTAGTGCCTCTCGAATCTCAGAATTGGTGATTCAGACTGTTCTAGCTATCATCCGCATCCCGACATGGCTGACAACCCGTGAATAGATTAGGTGTAGGCAGTAATAGAAGAGTTATCACAAACTGCGTAAGATTTTGCAAAAGAATGAGTTCAAATTTCTTTTAGGTTTTCATGTAACGCATTTCTCGTCGATCGAGGCTAAAATTCGTGAATCAAGTGTCCAAACAGTAACCATTCACACCACTTTCGTTGGACCGAAATGGGTTTCGGGTCTTGCCGAAAACACTAGGGTTTCACTAAATCCTCATTTCGGTCACACCGATTTTCACAACTCGGTTGACCGGTGCGAAAGGTAATGGCCAGAGGCCAAATCGGTCATACCGAGAATGTAGAATCGGTCTCACCGAGATGTGTTCATGGAAACCTAACCCAAAACTTTTACTCAATTTCGCTTCTAAGAACTAATCCATCGGATAGGAAGATCTCAAACGTGGCAAGAAGTTAGGCAAACCAATCGCATAGAATCGGAGGTTGAAGCACGAGAGGGATCAAACTCACCCTAACTTGGTGGAGTTCTCTACAGCGCAATGGCGCTGAGAGAATGTCCGCTGACGGCGACGGAGACCACAGGGCGAGGGCGCATTAAGCACGCACGAGACGATCCGGAGACCACGGCGACGGCAAAGAAGGGTTTTGGGGCGAGGCGCTTGAAGAAGGAATCAACGCTCGCTGCCCTGTATATATATACCCTTTTGTTGTCGGTGGGACCGAGTTGTAAACTTGTGGCACCGAGATGGATAACTGCAAGCTACACACTTCGGTCACGCCGAATTACAACTCGGTTTCACCGAGGTGAAAACCTAGATCAATCCAAGTGCTTTGGTCTGTCCGAGTTTGAGGGGGTTGGTCCGACCAAAAATACTTAGAAGGTTTTGGAAGTTTAGTCTTTGATGGATCGGTGGCTCCGAAAGCTCCTCACTCTGTGTGTCCGAAATGACTTGTTCAAAGTTTGTGATATAAGCATGAATAGAATTTGAGACAAGAAAGCATAGATAGCTAGGGAGGAACTTAGGCATTCTTGTCCATCCATTTGGTCAAAAAGAAAATCCAAAAGACCAAAGCAACAAATGGATGTCCTCGAATGGATAAAATCATGCATCCAACATGCTCACACAATAAGATAGCAAATGAAATATGTGTCAAACATGCACAAACAAAACACTAGCTACTATCACACAATTTGTCGATGACTAGGTCATCTTTATATGAGTATATTGACTTAGGAGTCAAATGAGAACATTTGATCATAGGTCATACTCATCGCTTAAGCACAAGTAAGGGTTACCACTTTTACATAAAGCATTAATGTGTTCACATCATTTGAAGATGCTTTAGCTCAATTCTTTAGAGCAAAGCTCCCCTAGATGTGAGAACCCCTTTAAAGGGTCAAACTAACTTGGGTTGTCGAGAAGACTTCATGTATATGTTGAAGATGTGGATGCTCAATGTTGATGAAGATCATCAAGAGTTGGGAGCAACCTTTGATTCGGCACTTTCAATACCTACATGGGTTAGTCCCACAAGGAACAAACAAGGATATCCATGGACATAGATTGAAGTATACAATAGATGATGTCCATGAAAGCAATGATTACCTTGTCCCTTGACTTACCAACAAGAGGGTTTGTGACTCCATGAACTAGTGCAAGATGTGGAAGTTGATTGCACAAGTTCTTGCCAAAATGAATGTGAGTGAAGTATGTTGGCGAGTCACCCTCAAGAACTCTCTAGTTCTTCTTCTTCGATCCACATCATCTTGATGGGAATCCTTGGGGTTGTAGTTGATCTTGACGAAGTAGAACTTGACATTTCTTGGGAACCCACTTGACCATGGCTTTAGGTGCTTCAATAAATGCATCAATCTCCTCTTGAAGCTTGTCCTTGCCTTTTAGCTTGTGGTCTTGTGGTGGAAGGTCATCTTGAGCTTGTTCCACATTGGAAGAAGTAGGATCATACTTCTCTCTTTTGAGAAACAAACTTTGAGTGGATATTGACCTTCTTCCCATTCAACACCCTCGGCGCTGAACTTTCGCCAAAACCAATTCCTTGATTCTTCCTAAGGCCTTCCTTGCTTAAGTAACAATTTCTCAAAGTTCTTGCTTCCGCAAGGCTCTTGTGACACCTTTCTATAATCCTTTCAATAAATTCTTGCTCAAGTGTAACTTGGCTTGAAACATTGTTAGTGGAATCAAGAGAACTACTAGAAGCAACAATATTAGATTTAGCATGGTTATTGTTACTACTAGATGAAGAATTTTTCTTATGCTTGTCATGCTTAGTTTTAATAGGTGGCAAGAAATTAGACAAGAGAAGTCGCTTACAAGATATGAAGAACTCTTCTTCAAGATCGCCATTGATAGCTTTTAGAAACTCATGTTCTTGCTCTAGATTGAGCTTCTCGTCGTAGCTTCTCATGAGATCTTAGGAGCTCTCTATGATCTTCTTGAGTTGTTTCATGAGCTAACTTAAGAGTGTTTAGTTCTTTAGTTAGACGCTCAATCTCCTTCATAGCATTGTCATTCGACTCTTCTCGACTATAAAGACTACTAGCATGTTCATCATTACTAGGCTCACTAGATTTATCATGTAAAAGCTCATCTTCACCAAGCAAGTCATCCTCATCACTATCAAAGTCAATAAATCTGTGGTGTGATACCTTGGGGCCTTTAGCCATGAAGCATCTTCCAATTCCCTCATTTGGTGAATCAAATAAGTCATAGGAGTTGGAGTTGGAGTTGAGGACACGAGCAAGACCGCAACACCTTCATCTTGATCAGATTCGGAGTTGGAGTGATAGCTTTTCGAGTGATTGTCTGAGTCGGAGCCGAGACCCATTCACCTACATGAGCTTGATGTTTTCTTCTTGTGTAGCTCCTTGATGACTTGTCTTTCCTTCCGAATCCTTGCTTCTCCGAGAGGATCTTCGCTCATAACGATCATCTCTACTCCTTCTCTTTCCGAGGTGACTCTTCTCTGAGCTTCTTCTTCTTGGAGATTCTTCTTCTCTTGTGGGGAGCCGAACACTCATTTGAGTAGTGTCCGGTCTTCCACAATTGTAGCAGCTTCGATCACGACTAGAAGATCTCTTTTCATCATATGATCTAGACTTTGAGCTTCTTTCCTTGCTTCTACTCTTGTAGAATTTGTTGAAGTTCTTCACCATTAGGCTTATCACTTCATTGGAAACTAGCTTGTCACTTGAGGTTGTGGGAGCATCACATGTAGCTTTGTAAGCACCACTTGACTTGTTGTGAAGCTCTTCCTTATCTTTAAGTGTCATCTCATGAGCAACAATTCTTCCAATGACTTCGTAGGCTTGAGATTCTTGTAGTTTGGCATCATTTGGATCAAAGTGCACACGGTGTCATACTTTCCATCCAAAGCTCGAGAATCTTCTTGATGATGAATCGGTCGGTCATTTCTTCGCTTCCTAAGCCGGCAATCTCATTTGTGATGAGAGCAAGCCTAGAGTACATTTCAAATGACTCCTTCACCTTCCTTCATCTTGAACTTGTCAAGTCGACCTTGAAGAACATCTAGCTTTGATTCCTTCACGGATTCGGTACCTTCGTGCAATTCGACCAAAGTATCCCAAATCTCTTTTGCATTCTCAAGACGGCTGATTTTGTTGAACTCCTCGACACAAAGCATTGAAGAGAATGTCACAAGCTTGAGCATTGTTTTGCAACATCCGCAATTCATCACCTGTAGCTTCACGATCCGAACTTTTCCTTCCTCAAGAACTCACCTTGCAAGCCAACACAAATAATGCCCCATGCGGCAGGTTATGTCCAAGAATATGCATTTTCATTTTATGCTTCCAACTAGCAAAATTTGAACCATCAAAGTAAGGACCTCTACTTAAAATTACCTCACTAGACGCCATACTCCTAGGTTGTGAAACCAAGCTTATGGAGTCCAATGCAATGGAAACCAATACAATGGAGACCAAAGCTCTGATACCACTTGTAGGATCAAAAGTATGTCTAGAGGGGGGGTGATTAGACTACTTGACAATATAAAAATTCAGCCTTTTGATTAAGACAAGTTTTTGGCAAGTTCACAATGATGATCAAGTCAAGTATCACCCTACACATGCAATTCTAGAGTATTGGCAGCGGAAAGTAAATTGCACATGTAGTAAAGAGAGGTGGAGAAGAGCAAACGCAATTTGGAGACACGGAGATTTTTTTCTCGTGGTTCCGAGTAGGTGGTGCTATCGTCAATCCACGTTGATGGAGACTTCAACCCACGGAGGGTAACGGCTGCGAGAGTCCACGGAGGGCTCCACCCACGAAGGGTCCACGAAGAAGCAACCTTGTCTATGCCATCATGGCATACGCCCACGGAGGACTAGCCTTACTCGGGGTAGATCTTCACGAAGTAGGTGATCTCCTTGCCCTTACAAACTTCTTGGTTCAACTCCACATCTTGACGGAGGCTCCCAAGCCACACCTAACTAATCTAGGAGGCACCACCTCCAAAAGGTAATAGATGGTGTTGGTGATGATGAACCTTGCTCTTGTGCTTCAAATGATATCTCCCAACACTCAACTCTCCTCACCGATTTGGCTGTGGTGGAAGAAAGGATTGAGGAAAGCAACTTGGGAAGGCTAGAAATCAAGTTTCATATGGTGGGAGTGGAGCAACTTGATCTCAACACAAGGGTAGGTAGTTTTCTTCTAAATGTAAGGTAGGAGTGGTAGTTCTTCGATGGCTCTCTCCACTAATGAAGAGGAGGTGGAGGGTATTTATAGCCTCACACAAAATCCAACTCTACACACATTTGACCAATCTCGGTCCGACTGGTTGACAACCCGGTGAGACCGAAAGTTCAAATCTTAGAACGTTGGGATTTTCTTGGGACCAAAATACAATCTCGTGTGAGTCCGATTCTTCCAAATACTAGGGTTTGCCAATCTTTGGGACCGATTTTATCATCTCGGTGACACCGATTTGATGACTGTAATGTTACGTAAGCTTGGCAACACTAGTTTCGTGAGACCGAGTTTGGAATCGGAAAATCCGAGATTTCTAGGGTTTGGCTATATGGCCGAGGTGGTTCATCTCTGTGGACTGAGTTTATGGAATCGGTGGGACCGAGATTACTTATGAGTGTATGTTTGAAGTGAGAGTGCCGATAGTTTAGGAGATATATCACTAAGCACTTTGAGCAACCAGATCATTAACATAACCTCATCCCTTTTAATAGTATTGGCTTTCCTATAGACTCAATGTGATCTTGGATCACTAAACCAAAATGGAGTCTTGAGCTTTTGCCAATGCTTGCCTTAGCATTTTGAGGGTCCACTTCACAATATAGCCATACCCATATCAACGAACTTTCTGAAATGATACTCAAGAAACTATTAGTTCAATGATATATATGTTGTTATTAATTACCAAAACCACTGGGATTAGTTGCACTTTCAAAGTGGTTGTATTCGATCTTGCTCGAGCATGCGAAGGTAAGAGTGGTGGTGCTGGGTGTCGAATGGACCAACCCTTCTAGGTGCGCATGGGCCTCCCTTTTATAGTCTCAAGGGGTACCCACAGGTGGCTGCGAGGGAAGAGGGGGTAGAAACGAAAACGCAGGTTGGTACAATAAGCAGACAACAGTTCTACCTACCTATCTCGACGGAAGAGGACAAGGGCATTAAATGCCCGTCCGGCCGCCTAACAAAGGTAAGGAAACGACCGCTAGGTGAGCCACCGGTTGCCACGACGGGCCTCACTGCCATCCGCTTACACCTTGCCTCGCATGGCTGCGAGGCCTCGCCACGCGCCCTTGGGATGGCCTTGTGATGACACGCCGCCGGTGCGCTGGAGTTTGGGTGGCAGCTTGCCGCGGCAAGTGCCTTTGTCTGCGCCCTTCTTCTTGTTGTGCCGGGCAAGCTTGCCGTCACGGCCGCCTTGGCTGGGTGTGGGGCGCCGCGCAAGTCTTCCGGTGATGCTCGTTGGCCTTCCCGCAAGCTCCTTCTTGCCGGGCCTTCGTGGTTCTTGGCTAGTACTTTGTTCTTGAATGGCAGTAATAAAGAATGGCGGAGGGCCTCAATGGCGCCTTGCAAGCCTTGCTGCTGCGTGCTGCGATCGCTCGTCCGGAGATAAAACCCCACCGCTGCTTTGGTGGTTGTATTCGATCTTGCTCGAGCATGCGGAATGTATGGTGGTGCTGTGGTGTCGATGGACTGAACCCTTCTACGCGGCGCATGGGCCTCCCTTTATAGTCTCAAGGGGGTACCCATGTGGCAGCGAGGAGAAGGGGTAGAAACGAAAAACGCAGGTTGGTACAACAGCAGGCAACAAAGCTGTCCCTACCTAACTCTCGACGGCAGGGATAAGGGCATTAATGCCCGTCCGGTCGCCCAACAAAGTAAGGAAACGACCGCTAGGTGAGCCATCGTTGCCACGACGGCGCCTCCACAGCTCCGCTTCCACACTTCGTCTGCCCGGTCGCGAGTGCCTCGCCACGCCCTCTTGGGATGGCCTTGTGATGACACGCCTGCGGTGCTGGAGTTTGTGGAATGAGCTGCTGGCAAGTGCCTTTGCC
This sequence comes from Aegilops speltoides, assembly GCA_021437245.1. NCBI lineage: Eukaryota > Viridiplantae > Streptophyta > Magnoliopsida > Poales > Poaceae > Aegilops > Aegilops speltoides. The sequence continues at coordinate 14,242 of JAHHZJ010003089.1, read as the reverse complement.
GCTGCTTCTTCTTGTCAGGTCGCCAAGCAAGCTTGTTGGCTGCCGCCTTGCTCGGGCTTAAGGGCGCCATGGCAAGTCTTCCGGTGATGCCTCTGTTATCTTCCCCGCAAGCTCTTGCCGGGCCTTCGTGTTCTTGGCTAGTACTTTGTTCTGAATGGCAGTGAATAAAGAATTGCGGAGGGCTCCGCGGGCGCCTCGCAGTTTTGCCGCTGGTGTTATGATCGCCATGCAGACAAGTTCGGGGTACTAAGGTACTTCTACTTTAGTACACCGACACCTTGCCGCCTCTAATGTGGATCGAAAGGACACCGCAAGATTGAACCCAAAGCTAAGCACTTGTCCCATTGCAAGAAAACTAATCTAGTCAGCCAAACTAAACTGATAGTTCAAGAGAATTACAAAGATACCAAATCATGCATATAAGAATTCAGAGAGAAGATTCAAATAATATTCATACATAAACCGATCACAAATCCACAATTCATCGGATCTCAAAAACACACCACAAAAGAAGATTACATCGGATAGATCTCCAAGAACATCGAGGAGACCATGGTATTGAGGATCAAAGAGAGAGAGAGAAGAATTCATCTAGCTACTAGCTATGGACCCGAGGGTTTGAGGTAAACTAATCGCGCTTCATTGAAGGGCAATAGAGTTGATGTAGAAGCCCTCCATGATCGAATCCTCCGGCTGTGATGCCTAAAAGGCCCCTAGATGGGATCTCACAGTGCATGTAGGTTGGGGCAGTGGAAAAGTGTTTTCCTCGATGCTTTTGGTGGTTTGGGGATATATGTCAATATATAGGACGAAGAAGTAGGTCGGAGTCACGTGGGGCCCATATGCGCTTGGCACGCCTACCCCGGGCATGCCCTCCCTTGTGGTCAGCCAGGGTTCTTCCGACTTGATCTCCAAGTCTCCGGGTTTCTTCTCGGTCCAAGAAAAGTCATCACGAAGGTTTTAATCCATTTGACTCCGCTTGGTATTCCTTCTCTCGTGAAGCTCCAAAACAATGAAAAAACAGAATTGGCACTGGCTCTAGGTTAATATGTTAGTCCCAAAAATAATATAAAATAGCATATTGACATAAAAACATAATTTTAATATTGACACTAGAACCGGGCATGAATGCTCGGATTGATAAGATTCAAAAAATAATTTTAATATTGACATAGAAACAATAATACTTCAAGCATACTAACAAGGCAATCATGTCTTCCCAAAATAACACGGCCAAAGAAAGCTTATCCCTAAAAAATCATATAGTCTGGCTATGATCCATCTTCACCACACAAAAATATTCAAATCATGCACAACCCTGATGACAAGCCAAGCAATTGTTTCATACTTTTGGTGTTCTCAAACCTTTTCAACTTCCACGCAATACATGAGCGTGAGCTATGGACATTGCACCATAGGTGGAATTGAATATGGTGGTTGTGGAGAAGACAAAAGAGGGAGATAGTCTCACATCAACTAGGCATATCAACGAGCTATGGAGATGCCTATCAATAGATATCAATGTGAGTGAGTGGGGATTTCCATGCAACGGATGCACTAAAGCTATAAGTTTATGAAAGCTCAAAAGAAAAACTAAGTGGATGTGCATCCAACTTGCTTGCTCATGAAGACTTATGGCGATTTGAGGAAGCCCATCACCGAATATACAAGCCAAGTTCTCAGAACGAAAAATTCCTACTAGCATATGAAAGTGACAACAAAGGAGACTCTCTATCATGAAGATCATGGTGCTACTTTGAAGCACAAGTGTGGAAAACGGATCGTAACATATCGCCCCTTCTCTCTTGGCCACTTTTTTTCTAGGCTTCATTGGCCTCTCATTTTTTTTATTTCACATGGGACAATGCTTTAATAATTAAGACCATCACACTTTTATTTACTTACAACTCGATACTAAGAACAAAATATGACTATATGAATGCCTCCTGCGGTGTACCAGGATGTGCAATGACTCAAGAGTGACATGTATGAAAGAATTATGAAAGGTGGCTTTGCCACAAATACGATGTCTACTACATGATCATGCAAAGCAAGATGACAATGATGAAGAATGTCATAATAAACGGAACGGTGGAAAGTTGCATGGCAATATATCTCGGAATGACTATGGAAATGCCATGATAGGTAGGTATGGTGGCAGGCCGAGAAGGTATATGGTGGGTGTATGGTACCGTGAAATTTGCGCCAGTACAAGAGAGGCTAGAAATGGTGGAAGGGTTAGAGTGTATAATCTATGGACTCAACATTAGTCATAAATCTCTCACATACTTATTGCAAAAATCATTTAGTTATCAAAAAGTACCACGCATGATGCTCCTAGGGGGATAGATTTGTAGGAAAAGACCATCACTCGTCCCCGACTACCACTCATAAGGAAGACAATCAATAAATAAATCATGCTCCAACTTCGTTACATAATGTTCACCATACATGCATGCTAATCGAATCACAAACCTCAACACAAGTATTTCTCCAATTCACAATTACTCACTAGCATGACTCTAATATCACCATCGTTATATCTGAAAATAATCATAAGGAATCAAACTTCTCATAGTATTCAATGCACTTTATATGAAAGTTTTAATATATCCTTATTGGATGCCTATCATATTAGGAATAAATTTGTAATCAAGCAAATTACCATGCTGTTTAAAAAGACTCTTAATAATATAAGTGAAGCATGATAGTTCAACAATTTCTATAAAATAAAACCACCACTGCGTTTAAAAAGATATAAGTGAAGCACTAGAACAATATTGCCTAGCTCAAAAGATATAAGTGAAGCACATAGAGTATTCTAATAAATTGTAAGTGCATCTAGTGCCCTTAGTGATTTTGGTGTATTGAAGACTTATAGGTTAAGGGACTAATGTGTTTATAAGTGTACAGTGTCTATAAGTCTTTGAGGAGTTTGATATTTACAGAGAAAGTCTAATTCCCTAAAAATGAATATCTTCGATCAAGGTTTTGGTATTCCTCAAGACTTTCATGAAGACTTTGAAAGTGAAGAAATTGGTGTGTCCGTGAAGACTTGATATTCATGCAAGGAATATGAAGCTTGAAGACTTTCGCTTTCATAGTTTTGTTTTTTCCTTCTTGAGTCATAGGAAACACCGTGATCGTTAAAGGGGTCGAGGAAATACTAAGGAAAAATTTCCATGTGATGCTCAACTCAAAATCCTACACCTATACCAATCCCTTTGAGTGAAGCCATTGAAATCTCATATAGTTCACCAATTTCTTCAAGGATAGAGACGGTTCTTTTTGGTCGCCGAGGAATTTGTCCTCGACCGAGGAGTTAGGAATTCGCCAAAGCGGATTGCCTACACAAAGGAGGAACAAGACAGCCCTGAGGAATTTGAGAGTCAAATTTCCGACCATTGCTGTGCTACGCGCCAGCTGTCCCAAAATATCTTATCCACATAATGGTCATATCATTGAAGGGCATTTATGTCTTATCATGTCGGGCTGCTCCCTAGGCTATAAATAGCCGCCCCCTACAACCACTAGCTGGTTGGCTGCTCCGAGAGAAACTGACACTTGTCATTTGAGAGCAACCCATCCTCCGAGGACTTTGAGCGAAAATCATCGAGTGAGGAAAAATCCAAACCCAAACACCTAGAAACCCAAAGTGATTGAGCATCACTGAAGAGATTGATCCTGCATGGATCCGACGCTTATTACCTTTGAAGACTGTGCTTCTTCCGCACGGTTAGGCGCTATGGTCTAGAGCATCCAAGAGGAATTGTGGATTCCCGAGGACCAAGTCCGTGAATGTTTGGAAGTCGCCAAGACTTACCACGAGTGATTGACGAGGTATGTGTGACCTTAGTTCAAGGAGAATACGATGAGGACTTGGTGTCCCGAGCTGCGTGCTCGCCGACCGGGTGTCCGGATCGTGTGTCCTTGAGTTTAAATACTCACCGCTTCCAACTGCACGCATAACCGAGACACAGCAGCTTGGAACTGGTCTACCAAATCATTGTCTTCACCAACCTTACTAGTTCTATTTCCTCACTTTTCATTTCTTCATTATCGTGTTGAGTGATTATTCATATTCTGTTTGAAGACCAAGACTTTCTCAATTTCCTCAGCTCAATTTCTTCACTGCTTTGTCTTCATCTTGTGTTATCCTCGTGTTTACGCTTTCTCAGACTCAGGTTTGTCTTCATTTCATCATGATGACTACGTGTATTCTCATGCTTACTTCTCGAGTACTTATTCCGTGCAGAAGTAGTTCTTCGCTAAGGAATTTCTCACCGCAAATTCCTCGCTGAAGAATTCATAAAATCGCCTATTCACCCCCTCTAGTCGATATAATGCACTTTCAATTGGTATTAGAGCAAGGTACTCCCTTGTTCTGTGTGATTTTGGTTTAACCACCTGGAGTTCTAGTTATGTCGACCGCAGTATGATCAGGGTCTCGCTGCTGTGTCCTACCTTCGATGGCACGGACTACCCCTCATCGAAGAATAAGATGCTAATGCATCTTGAAGCAATTGACAACGATCTCGCACGCTAGGAAAATGGTGTTCCCTCACCACACCTTCCCTAAATGTTGTCGATGTGAAGAGATTCAAGCAACTCGATTCTCAAGTGAAGAATATCATATGTGGTCATCCGAGTAAAGGGCAGATGGTAGAGTGAGTGCTTTGGAAACCGCTGTTTATCTCGGATAGGCTCTCCAAAGTAAACGAAGGAGTCTCAACTCAATGTGACTCGCGTGGTTGACGTTTCTTCGCAATCTCTTCAACCGCTCAAAAGACTCGACAATGAAAATGTTCAAGAAACCTTCGATCGCTTCACCGATATCTCAAATGAGCTTCAAGCGCCGGTTAATCGACATCACCGACCATGAGGTGGTGAAGAAATTGCTGAGATCACTCGATTCTTCATTCGACACTGCACCGATGATTCAAGAGCATGCCGACATAAGTCACTAGATCTCACTGATATCCTCGAGAGGCTAACACTCATGAGTTCCAGCTTGCTGAAAAGAGAGATCTCTATGGTTCAAGCTATGGCAAAACACGTGGCTCTCAAGGCCAAGGCGTGTCTCAATCAATGTGAAGATTCCGTAGTAGCCTGGTGATCCTCAAGAATTGAGCCAGAGCTAGCACCGCCGTGAAGAAGTTCCGAAATTCTCAAGATGTGGTCGCTGGAAAATCTTCAAGGAGCAGTGATTCCTCATCAAGTGACTATAAGAGATGGCTATGCCACAAATGCAAGAAGCCTGGTCACTACATTCAAGATTGTCCTCAGTGGGAAAAGGAATTAAAGAAGAAGAAATACAAGGATTATAGTTCTGATGAAGCCAAGAAGAAGAAGAAATCTTCAAAGTCTTCATCATCAAAATCCTCAAAGTCCTCATCCCACAAGAAGAGCAGCTCCAAGAAGGCTCGGGCATTCATTGGCAAGGAAATGGATTCTGAGGCTGAATCTGAGGATCATGAGGAAGAGGAGGCATCCGAGGAGTCTGAGTCAGGTGTGGCAAGTCTAGCTCTTGCTAATCTGATTTGTCGTAAGTCTATCTTCAACTCAAGAAAATGGTAACACCAACAATGCCGATGAAGGCAATGACGAATACGCCCCACCTATTGTTTCATGGCAAAGGCTGCTAAGGTAACTAAATACCCTCCTCCTAATCAAGTGAGGATGAATGTGATGAAAATCTTAAGCCTAGCTACTCTAAACTTGCTAAGATTGGTGTGAAACAACAAAAGGCTATTGAAAACTTCAAAACATGCTAGACAAAAGTGATGATATGTTGGGTGATGAAATGGACCGCGCTTAAAGACTTAATCGAAAATCTTCAGAGACTTCAGCCTAAGTTTGACAACCTTCAAAGTCATCATAAAACTCTTTATCTCGACGAGAAGCTTTCTTATGAATTTCTTCAAAGAAAGCAATATCTTGAGAAGCTAAGAGTGAGTTATGAAGATCTTTTAAGGAGCGCGATTCATTACTTGCTCAACAAATCAGCGCTTACTCGGAAGAATTTGATCCTCCATGCTTAATGTGCATTGAACGTGAATCGCTTAATTCTTCACCAATGTTCAAATGCTTCAAATGTTACAAATTCTTCACCTGCCTCGCTATCACTAATTCCTCATCTCGAGGACATTGCTAGTACCAATCGACAATGCAGGCTGAAGGAATTATATATGATGCATGTACAAAATCCTCAAAGGGCATCAGACTTTTGTGATGTGCTTAAGCAAGCGATCCTCAATGTAAACCCTAGGAAAGAGGGTATTGCCTTTGAGAGGAAACTCAATGCTGATGGAACATATTGAAGCCCGAGCAAGACTCCAAAACCTCATGGGTTGCTATAAAGGGACCTCCAGTTGATCCATCTAACTTATCCGCTTACATGTGAATTTCCACATTCTTCCGATGAGTCATTTGACTCCAACTATAAACTGCTCAAAAATCGAATGGTGAAGTATTTGCTAGATATGTTGGCACTAATCGCAGGAATGGTTCCCTATGAAGAAAATCTGGTTCCCAAAAGTTATGTTAAAGTCTTCGTGTGAATGTCCTCATGACACCACCAAAGGAAGAATAGGAACCCTAGATCAAAGTCTTCATATGGACCAAATTCTTCATATGGATCCATGTCCTCATACGCATAAAACTCCTCACGAGATCAAATTCCACAAATGGATCAAAGTCCTCACATGAACATCATCGCTAATCCTTCCTGCTTCAGAGGGTAGAGCTAAGGGCTATGAATATGTGCATTATTCTACAAATCATTATGTTCATAAGTCCTCAAGAATTTCTCTCGCTTATTCATATGCTTACCCTAACCCCTCTTATGTGAAACGAAGTGGACTAGCATCCATGCCACATTTCTCATATGGTGCTCGCAGAGTGATGAATTCTTTGCCACCCCTTCAGATGTGGGTGGTGAAGAAAAAGAACTAACTTCTTCCGCAGGGTCAGGTCTCCAAACGTGCTTTAACATCTGAAGAATTTTCTGGGGGCCTGACAAACTGCCTGATAGGATGCAGGCTAATCATGATGAAATGAACCTTCATTTCACTCGTCCTCATACTGATTATCTGATCAATTTACTTGATGAAATTGACCTGATGATACTGATGTCATATTCTTCACTGATGAAGTATATGAGTTCGTAAGATGCGCTAGATGATCAGCCCAAAGCAAACAAGTGGGTACTCGATAGTGGCTGTACAAATCACATGACTGGTGACAAGAACCTATTGATGGATGCACCCTTAACACCGTGACATCTCGAAGCATATCATCTTCGCCCACAAAGGCAAAAAAAGTCGTATTGGGTCTAGGTAAGGTTATGATCTCAAAGGATCGACACATGGATAAAGTCATGCTTGTCGAGTCCTTAGGATACAACCTCATGTCCGCCCTCAATGCTTTGTGATCTCGATATGGTTGTTGTCTTCTGGAAGATATCGCTGTGTTGTTATCATGGAAGCTGACCATTCCAAAGTCTTCAAGGCTTTAGGAGAGGAGATCTGCATATTGTTGATTTCTATAGGACCAAAACCCGCCGCGGTGCTTACTTGCAAAAGCTTCGTATATGGCTATGGCATCGACGTACTTGGTCACGCAGCATGAGGAATTTTCACACGCTTGCAAAGAAGAAGCATGTCATTGGCATTGAGAATGTCAAATTCCTCAAGGATCACTTGTGTGGTGCCCGTGAAGTCGGGAAAATGACCAAGGCCAAGCATCCAAATAAGACTATCATGACCACTACTCGCCCATTTGAATTGCTTCACATGGACCTCTTTGGTACTAATCATTACTCAAAGAAATACTAATGATGCATCTCTATATGGCTTTGTTATTGTTGATGATTACTCTCGCATACACATGTGTACACATTGTTACTACAAACATGAAGTGCGTGAAGTCTTCAAACGATTTTCCTCGAGGGCTTCAACCAACTTTGGTGTGAAGATCACACATCAGAGTGACAATGGAACCGAGTTCAAGAATTCCCAGCTTAATGACTATCTTGATGAACTTGGTATTACTCATGAGTTATCTGCCCTTATACTCCTCAAAGAAAATGGCGCTCGTGGAGCGCAAGAACGAATCTCTTGTTGAAATGGCTCGCGACTATGCTTGATGAATACAAAATGCCTCATCGCTTTTCGATTGATGCAATTGATACCGCATGCCACATTGTCAATAGAGTATATCTTCACAAATTCTTCAAGAAGACTGCCTATGAACTCCTCACCGACTAAAACCCAATGTGAGTTATTTCAAAGTCTTCGGTGCTAAATCTTGGATTAGGGATCCTCATCACAATGCTAAATTCACACCGAAGCACATGAAGGTTTTATGCTTGGTTATGAAGGATTCAGACACTCTAGTAGTCTTCAACAATGCTCTTCACAAGATTGTTGAAACCGTAGATGTGCGGTTTGATGAAACTAATGGCTCGCAAAGAAAGCACCTACCTTCGTGATATATGAACCAGCACCGAGGATTCTATCAAGTTCAAGGCTACTAAGGATGTCATTCCTACCAAGAATCCATCAAGAATTCATTCAAGAACGGAAGATCGTCGAGCTAATGCACCGAGGAGAATGTCAAGAAAATGGTGCTCAAAAATGCTGATCAAATTCCTCGACGACAACCAACTCTTCCTCGCTGCAAAAGAAGTGCAAGTTGAAAAGATCATCGATGACATTGAAGCACTGTGTCTTCACACGCCAAAAGCTTCACATTTATCTAACTTTTGTGGGCATCTGCGGTGTCAAACCAGAGATCTCGGTAGGGGGTCCCAACTGCAATGCGCTAGGCGGATGGTAACAGGAGACAAGGGACACGATTTTTTTACCCAGCTTCGGCCCTCTCGGTGGAGGTAAAACCTACTATCGCTTGATTAATATTGATGATATGGGTAGTACAAGAGTAGATCTACCACGAGATCAAAGAGGCTAAACCCTAGAAGCTAGCCTATGGTATGATTGTTGTTCGTCCCCACGGACTAAAACCCTCCTGTTTATATAGACACCGGAGAGGCCTAGGGTTACACAGTAGTCAAGTTACAATGGTAGGAGATCTACATATGCGTGATCGCCAAGCTTGCCTTCCACGCCAAGGAAAGTCCCAACCGACACGGACGAGTCTTCAATCTTGTATCTTCATAGTCCAGAGTCCGCCAACGATGATAGTTCTGCTGTCCGACACCCACTAGTCTAGGACTCCTCAAGAGTCCCTCAAACAGGCTTCAATGACGACGCAGTCCGACGCCAAGATATTGTCTTCGCATTGCAAGGGTTCCTCCTCCTAATTCTTCATAGAAGATTTTGAACACAAGGATAGTGTCCCGCCTCGCAAAATAAGTTCCACATACCACCGAGAGAGAATAATATTTACACAAGTTCAATCACCGACGATTCCATGGCGTGACATCACACCACGCCAAGCCTTTATTCGCAATCGCTTTATCGCTCCACCTCAACGCTTAGCGAAGCGTTTCTTGGCATGTCTTGTCAAAGCAGTAGATCGTGTCCTTATTTCGGATTCTCATCAATACGGGCGTAGAATCCAACCGCGCCACCGACACGGCGCTTTGGGAGATAAGTGAGTTTTACCCAGTCAAGGGACGATATTTTGTCCGTCCATATAAGGGATAAGGATCCACCTTTTGCCCACGCCTTCTTCCTCCTTTGCTTATCCATTTCACAAGACTCGAGCTCTAGCGCCTAAGTCCGCACATCTCGCCTCAACCTTCCCCAATCATGTCCAGAGCGGAGGCAGTGGACGGCCTCCGTAATGGAGGGGCAGATCAAAAGGCTGAGAAAGATTTGATACCGCGACAACGACATTGGCAAGACCTGCTTCCTGCAGACGAGGGCAGCTCGCCCCACCCCCTGTGCCCCATGAGAGGGTGGTGTTCCTTCCCATTTCCTCCGCTGGATCGGGCTTCCCACTCCACCCATTTGTGCGGGGCTCATGTTCTACTACGGCCTAGATTTCCATGATCCTGCCCTCAATTTCATCCTCAACATCTCAGCTGCTCATCGTCAGTGCGAGGCCTTCCTCTTCATCCGCCCCACTTCGCTTATGGTCAAGACCTTCATTGTCAAGTCAAGGTAGTGGGCGGCCGCCAAGCAGAAAAGGAGGTGCTATGGTGGGCAAGATGCCCAACATCCTATGGCTCGAGGGGGCCTTTGTGGAGACCATAAAGGGGTGGCAATCGTGGTGGTTCTACATCACCGAGCCAAGCGGACTCGAATGGGCAGCGGTCCCCAATTCAGATCCCAGATCCCCACACGGCTCACGCCCCGGAAAGAGAAGGGCCTATCATGGGGTGATTCGAGGAGCTGACCTGACTCCAATCCGGCCCAAACCTTGGTGAACAAGAAGCTCAAGCTTGTTAACGTAGTCCGTGTCATGCTCATCCGCCGGATTCTCCGCCAGAACGGGCTTTTAATTTGTGGGAGTTTGATCCGCACAAGACTCTAACCTCGAGCAAGCTCTTCAACACTATGTAACGTAAGATGCCCGGAAGGTGCTATTCAAGGCGCTTAAGGTTCCATCCGCTATCAAGATCGCGGATTCAGCTGCAGCTGCAAGTCAAGCAGGTAAGCTATTTTACCTTTATAGGACGCTTATTTTCCATAGTTTGACTCTATGCGTAGATCTAAACTCCCTTACTTTTGACAGCCCGCAAGAAGTCCAGTGTTAACTGTCTGCCTCTTTACTGTAAGACTCCAGCAGACGCCCCTGACTGACGGCTTGCTGGCCCGCGCCTTTATGTGGTGCTCGGAGAAGAAGGCCAGAAGAGCCCACGGAACCCAAAGAGTTCCCCAAGATCGTGTTATTGGACTCATCGCTCGATGACTCGGGCGCACTCTCCCGGTGAAATGAGGAGGAGAAAGGAAGCCTCTCTCAAGGGGAGAGAAGAAAGGAAGGCCTCCTCGATCGGGAGGCTGGAGGGTCCAAGAAGGAAGGACCTTCCTCCGGACTATTCCACCAACGCCGACGACCGGCGAAGAGGAATGGCCTCGAGGGCCAAGGCTGCAAGAGATCGTAAGTGTCCGGATTCCGTAATAACTCATGATTTTTCCTTTGTCGATAGTGTCTTCTAACGCCGAATACACCCATGTAGCCCGCCTAAGGACGAGCTCCCCGCTCACGAAAGCGCTTCCTCGGATTGGTCGGATGTGAACAACACTTCACTTCCGCCGCCTCCCCAAAGGACGCGGACGACATGCGTGCCAGGAGTCCCAAAGGCTCAACCAGGAGGATTGTCTCGGAGGCGCCGAAGGAGACCTCCTGACCGCCGAAGAGGGCAAACCCAGAGGGTTTCTAAGTCCGCCTCAGGCCGACTTAGTATCGTAACTACATGGTTCCAAGTCCGCGGCTGGATCTTCGTAAGGAGGGCAAGATCATGACGCCGTGACCTCCGCCCAACCGGAGGCACCAGATAATCTGCCGGAGGTGCTCAAGGGCACCTCACTCGACGTGGAGCACCCACACGCTCGAAAGTGCGGTGATTCAGAAGTCTGGGCCGCCAAGAGCGGGCTGATCGAAGCTCGCACCAGCCTTCTAACAAAGCTTTGAGGTATGTAATTAAGATATGTAAAAAATAGTACCGAGATAGACAGGAGCCCCCGATGTTTCAGGGCTTTGGTGTTCGGAAAGAAAAGCCAATCGAGGATCTAAAAAGATATACGCAGGAGTCTAACATAAACATGTCAATATGGGAATGCAAAGGTTACTGTTGACCTCTCGCTGCATTGGATCATGGAGGTCGATGTATTGAAGCAGAGCCTCGAAGCGGTCTCGAGAACGAAGCTCGCCATGCCAAGAAGCAGCTCGAGGACAAGGAAGTTAAATAATACCTTATTAAAGTAATACCTTATAGAAAGGATTTGGTTGCAAAAAATGACAGGAATAACGTGAGTATTGCAGGGGCCACGAACACGGTGGCGACCCTGAAGGAGGCGGTGTCCAAGGCCGAAAGCAATGCGGCCGCGGAACGCACCGAGTGAGAGAAGCAGGAGGCACGGGTGGCGGAGGTGCGATAAGAGGCCTGTGCTCTCGTGGAGAAACACGAGAGTTTGAGAGTGACTCAAGACTCGAGAGTCCGTGTGCGCCTCGGCTCTTGAGAGTGCCAAAGCCACTAAGGCCGAAGCCCAGAAAGCCCTCCAGGAAATTGAGGAAATAAAGAAGCTAGCGGCGGGTAAGGCATTCTTCATGCAAAGCAAGCACGTGAAAGTGAATTACTTGTTACTTACCCGAATCCGGAGCTCTCCAGGAGCATTCGCAGATCTGCCCCGTAGTGTGTCCGATGCTGCCACGTTCTACCGAGCCGATGAGGGGAGCTCGACGGAGAAGGTGTTCTGGTCTCAATATGCTGAGGCCAGACATCCGTGCCCTCGAGCTAATTAGCCGAAGGGCTGGTCGAAGCTCCACAAGGTGGCCGAACAGCCATGAAGGGGTCCTCATAGTTCGCCATGGCATAAAGAAGCCATGCCCGGAGCTACTTTGGTCCGGTGTGGCGGCTGGTGGACGCCTGTCCATGGATTGAAGTCATCAAGCATTTCGCCTCAATTGAAGCTGCTGCCTTGCCCCCTGGCTTAAAGTGCACTGGGCAAGATGGACGCCGAGAAGCTTGTGATGTGACGCGCCACCGTCGGGCAAGGAGTATCGTGACTCCCGAGATGCACTATAAGGGTGTCTCAAGTGGTGCCCGCCTTTATAGCGGTGAATGCTCCAAAGATGTAATTTTTTGAGTAAACTCACATTTGTTATCCTGTACGCTTGAAAATTTGTTCATATGCTCTAAGCAACGCTTGTTAATTTAAAATATTACCTTCTGTGCGGCCGTTTATCAAATTTGAGAGATGGCAAGTCGTTATTTCAGCCCCATGCCACAAGTAATCGGGTGTTCGGATAAACTTGAGCACTCTTGTTCCCATTTTTGGGTCCTTCGAGGAGGCGCCAACACAACAAACAAGGCAACCGGACTTATAGTGCTTGAACACTCCCCACTTAGCCATAGAATTTATAATTTTAAATTTCGCAAGCCCCCTAGTGTTCGGAAGATCAATTCGGGGCGCCATCCACTGCCTCGTCTTGGACAAAGCTGGCTCTCGCCTAAGCGGCAAAGTCTTTAGGGACTCGAAAACCTCTCGAATAAAGGATCTGCCTCGCCTCTATCATGACGGCCAGTTTTAGCTTTCTCCATCGAGGTGCTCAACCCAGCTCAATCGGGGCCCAATCAAGCAGTTGGTTCTCCCAGCTACCTTAGCCGATATAACGGAACGTAAGCTACCAAAAACATGGGAGCCGCAATCCAATCTATCGACCCAAGACATGATTCGAGCTGATGCATATAATGCTATAAGTTCGGGTGCCGACTTGTGAAAGTGTTCGGACTTATCACACCATATTTTGGGAACTTGAGCCCCTAGTGTATTTGGCCATACCAAAGGCATTTGGATGCAACATGTCATAAGTGAACATATATGGATAAAAAAAGGAATGCAATAATAGGCAAAAAGTGATGCATTGTTTATTCAAAAAATACTGCAATGAAAGCAGAACGATGCAAATAGTGTGATAAGCAAGGGATGGGACTATTTAACATGTCCTTCTCCAGGGTAGGCTATGGGCCTGGTATAAAAATGTATACTGCTCAGAATAGAGACCACCTAGACACTCGACGTAGCTTTCTTCGCTTCCCCTCGGCCGTTGCATCGTGAGTTCGGAATTCTACCGCCGGACAGTGGCTTCGAAAAACGGAGTCCCGCGAAAAAAAAGAAGAATGACACAATTGGGAGCCCCAGTGCGTTGAGCCGCATCGCATGTATGTCGTGCTCCTTTCACCCCATGCCCATGGTATCTCCAGAGCGTGTTATGTACGCTATAGTACGGGTCTCGCGATTTCGCGAGGGCTGGGATTGGGCTGCATTGCTGTCGCTGCGTTCTAATGTGCCAAGCGGTCTTGTATGTAGGTTACTCCGGGCGCTGCTTGACGGTGTCCGCCGCTTAATAGCCGGACTTGAGAATTGCCTTTAAGAGGCTGCTTTGTACTTCCGCCATGAGAGTCGTTGTATGCTCCTCCGCTCAAGAGAGCTGCTCGTTTCGCTGACCGTAATGACTCGAGGGCCCGCATCTTGAGCTTGAGGTATGTAGTGCCGCACACCGCATTGAACTTGAAAATGCGTTCGTCTCGAGCAAGGCATGATAGCCGCCA